>SNQJ01S0203401.1:0-16668 GCA_010110895.2 Picea sitchensis
TCTGAGAACTTTTCTTTTTAGGCCTTTCTGAGCCCCATGAAGCTCTTGCATCTGATTCTAGATCACCTTGCAAGAGAGCTTCTCTTCCTTCAATGTCGTTGAACTTTCTTTCTTTCCATTCCCCTTTCTTTTTTCTTATTTCCTTGAAGACGATTCCCCTTATACACCAACTCATGTTTTCCCTGCTTCAATATACGTTGCTTGAACAAAAACCTCATCAATATTAGTAGGTCCAAACATAAATATAGTGTTACGAATATGTGCAGGTAAACCTCCTATATACTTCATAAGATTTTCTTGTGTATGTAATGGGATATTTAACATTAATGCCATCTTACGAAATCCATCTGTGTATTTTTGCACCATTTGTCCTTTTCTTAGTTTAATACTTTTCCATTCATTTAAACCCTTTTCCTTATAACCCAAAGGATAAAACTACTTTCTAAGTGCAAAAACAAAACATTTCCATGATGGAAATACATTACCAACTTGTTGAGTGCCATGTTGCAACTTACTCTTCCTCATATTTGATTTCTTGCACACTGCAATAAACTTCCATCTATCTGACCCAGTTATCAAGCCTCTCATCATTGACGTCACCATCATACAAGGGAAATCCAAATTTCACATCAATCTTAAGTAATGGCATATCATGCTTACGTTTATGAGAATGTTTTATTGCGGTAGAAGTTGAATTTGTACTTGAAGAAGAAGAAGATGATTGAGATGAAGGAGGTGAAGGAGGAGGTTTAGGAGGATCCTCTCCTTCTTCACTTTTGTCTTGTTTTGATGATTCCTATTGAAAAGGCCTCTTATGTTCCAATTAATCATCATATAATACATTTACCATCTCATACATGGCGAAGAAAGTCTTTTGAAACTATATCTCATTCTGAGACATTCCTTCTTTGGATGCCACCTTCTCACTTTGATAATGTTGGACACACCTACCACACTTAGAGGGGGGGTGAATGAGTGTGGGGCTCTTTTTCCCAAAACTTCCCTCTTGCACAAAACTCATCAATTAGCATTCAACGTTTATTCATTACCATTGTTGTCATTTATAACCAGTTAGATGTGAGCACATATCTCGTAACATATATCCGATAATATATCATCGACAAGGGTCATCACCACAATGAACACAAGAACCTGAGATGTATAGCCTGGTGCCAATTTTTATTCTGGGACTACCAGTCAGCAGGGTTTATCGTAACAATGAGATAAAGTACAACTCTGAGAGGGACCAGCTCTGTAACAGGGCTAGAGCACGTTCTCGATACCAATGAGATAAGGGGCAGCGATCCTCAGCGGATGTCAATCGTACCATAAGCAAGTGCATCAACCATGCACCAACAATGTAAACAAACTGTAATCAGCACATTGCCATAAACAGGGTAAATCCAGCCATGTTGCCAAGTATGTAATCAATGAACTTTCAACTATAAGTAACAATGACTTCATCAATATTGCCAACATCATCAGCTATGCCTCATATAATAGCCAGCTCGTGATACTTGTCTCAACCGTATTATCAGCAATGTACCTCAACCAAAGCCCTCATCGATTTCATCATCAAAATCTAATTTGTAGCTCTGTAAGCCAGACTGGTGTTTTTTATCACATTTCGCAGGCTTATTAGTAACTTTAGACAAGAAACTAGCATTTTCATCAAACTTTCTTTAGTCTCCACATGCTAGTTTGGATTAGTCAACAACTAACTTGAAGTAATCATAAAAATGTACCTGTAATGTATAAATATATGAAACTGATGCACAATTTTCTTCAGTGTGAACATGCAGTTCCTCCAGGTAATGGAACCTCTGGTGATTATAGCAAAATGGCAACGGATTGTGGATTATTCTAGAGAGCGTGACCTTGTGAAGAGTGCCGCGCCGAATATTTAATGAAATGATCTGAAATTGTTACACAGCATACTATAATATACTAACAACCTGTTTGTCTCATTGAATTTAGTTCTGTTATGAAGGATTACAACGTTTTACCGAAACATGATTTTGACCCCAATTTTGGGGATTGGCCACAAACCCTATTTTTCCACAAGTGTAACTCCCAAAATACAACTGACCACAAGATGAATTTTAACCACAGATGCCGGATATGTTTCTCACTTTCATAGAAATTTCGGATCTTAATCATTATAGAAAAATAGTTATAGCGAAAATGGTGAGATGACACGAAAATAACATACATGAAAGCGCCATCAAAGATTTATCCTTCCTTGCATTTCATCCTTCTTTTCTTCATATTCCCTATGAAATTATTATTATATATCCTTTGGTTACGTTATAAACCTATATATATTCAATAATATTCTCAAGTGTGATTCGAATGATAGGCCTTTCTCTTATTTATGCTCTCCAAGAATTAGCTTCCTTAAAACATATTCTAGGTCACTTGTACTTTCTATTTGGTTACAGGGTTGGGTCCACTTCTAATTTCTCCATTAAAATTATTATTGAAATAATATTAGCCCATTTCTAGGAAGTCACTTAACCTATTTTCCCTAAAAATAAGGAAAATAAGTTAACCACTTTCCATAAATATTCCTTCTTGATTTTTGTCCTTATACTTTATCATTTCTTGATTTTGTCACTTCTCTTATGTAAATACCTTGAATAAATAATATTAACCATTTCTGAGTTGCTTAACCTATTTTTCCTTATTTTAGGGTTAACCACTTCCATAAATATTCCTTCTTGAAAAAATCAAGAAGGAATATTTTATCATTTCTTCTTTAGGTCACTTTGACTTTTTTTTTTTTTTTTTTTTTTTTTTTTTTTATGTAAATGTGACTCATTATTGTCTCTTCATAAATCTCTAGCCGTGAGGAGTTTTGTGATGTTTCACATACCACCGAAATGGCATGATAAAGCACTATCCATCTAGGATGGTTTCACCAATAATTTCCTTGATCTTCATCGTTATTCCTCGGCCCACAAACATGGGTCCTCAACCATTCTTCTAGGATAACTCAATCCGTAAACAATCTTCCCGTGAGGATTTCATCATCAGAGACCACTTTTAAGGTTCATCATTTATTACACTATATAAATCGCTGATAAGACAATAATGAGTCATCCTATACATTTTAAACAATGCATCATATTCCAATGGAACCACATCGATCATCTTCATCGTATATCAATGACAACTCATTTGATCCATCTTCATCTATGCATTCTCATCCAAGGACAATACATAGTATATTACATCCAATCATCGATCAATCCTCATCAAGGACAATACATATTATATTACATCAATCATCAATCAATCAATCATTTGACATCAATCAAACACTTGACATCAATCAATGACATCAATCAATCAAACCATTGGCATCAATGACAACATGATCCAACAGATAAGTCCTCTTTCCTGATCTAATCTATCGATCTCCTTCTACAAGATCGCATTCATCTTGACTTAGCTTTTCCCTGGTAATCATGCAAATTCAAACAACCAACTGTCAACCTACTCTGATACCACTTGATCAAAAAATGATCTTTTAAAGACTTGGTTGATTTTTAATCATGTGTTAAATTACCATTCCAAAACTTAAATGAGGAAGGAGATCTTAATGAAAGAATATTGCAGCCATCATAAAGAATGCAAATCAGAAAGTAAACATAAGGAACAACAAACCATAACAACTATCTTGATAACGGAGTTCGACAAGGTTGTCTACGTCTTCGGGCCTTTGTCTCAGTGTGGGAGGCTTTCTTATTAATCTTCAATGCTTCAAAAGTACATCATAAATTCATCAAAATGATTACAAACTGGTCTAGTTGTGTTTTGTTCGATCTCAATAATCCAACACAACTGATGGCACTGAAAAATGATGAGCGTAGCTCCCAGAATTCGTCTCCAAAGTTTGCTTCCTCAATGGCTTCCTTGCATAAAAATGGCTTAGGCTTCATGAATTCTTCAACATTTTTCCTATGCTAAATTTTTTTGGACTGTCAAAAACCTATGATTCTTATATATTTTGAGTTGGGGTTCTCCTCCCAACTTCCCCCAAGATCTGGCCTCAAAAGGGGCTCCAAATCCTAAAAAATGGGAAAATATCTCCATATAACAGGATGAAAAACATAAAAAAAATCAAAACTATGGGTTAAAACCCTACTTTTTCAAATATTGGACGCACCAACCCCTAGTCCTCTCAGCTCCTAGTGTGTTGACCCTCGTTGATTGGGGCTTATCCCTAAAAACCACACACCATTTCAATTCAAATAAATAACATGCCACATAGTTTAACAAGTAGCATGTGCGCCTAGGTGGATAGCGCATTGTGGTTAGAGCTTTGGCTAGTCCGGAGGTCGAGGATTCGAGCCCGATGGAGGTGAAATATTTTTGTCCTAACCAACATTGGCTAAATCCTAGGTGCCACGTGGTTCCCTGTTATTGGGCCACATGTCACCTCTAGATTGAACCATACAATCTAGTCAGTGCACAGTCATCTACCCAGTCAACATGCACAATCAGCTGCCACATTAGCGTCTGTACTACCACAACACCCTGCCATGTCAGCATTTGTACTTCCATGTCACCCTGCCACATCAACATCTGTACTACCACCTTCCATCCATGTTTCCACGTGTTGGATTTTCATTTTTCCACATCAGCGTTCCCTACAACCACATGTCATGTCCATATAGTTCCACGTGTCGCATCTGTATAGTGCCACGTGTTGCATCCGTACAGTGCCTCATGTCACTAAATTTCACTTTTTTATTGGTCCACATCATGCCTGAAAATGCCAAAAATAAGTGACACGTGTCACCTCCTCATGTTTCCATGTGTCCCTACTGACATCATCATGACATCATGTTGCGTCATTGTCACGTCATGATGACGTTAGCAGTACGGCCTGTTGATTTTGACTTTGACTTGTTTTGCCTATTTGGGAAATTGAACAGAACGCGATAAATTTTGCATATGGTGTCAATTTTTTGAAAAAATATATATGGTCGGAATCAACACGACGATCCCGACACAATGGTGTTGATTTCATCCGATTTTGAGAACTTTGATTTTTAGGCCTTCCTGGATCCATTTTGGATCAACCATCCACCTAACTTGTCTGGAATTGAATTTTGGTTTATAAAACAAATATCTCAACCCACTATGGTTTGTCATAAGCACAAATCTTCTTCCTAGGAGGTAATGCCTCCAAATTTTTAAAGCATGTACTATGGCAGCCAATTCCAAATTGTAGGTCAAATAATTGATTTCATGCTCATTCAATTTTCTAGATTCGTAGCAAATCAAATGTCCTTCTTGCAAGGAATCCTCTAAGCCCTTCCTTGCAGGAATCCATACACACAAGGAATTCCTTGTTTGGGCTGCAATATTCATCAAAGGTGACATTGGTTAGAAGGTATTTCATCTATTGGAATCTCTCTTCACATTCTGATGTCCAAATGAATTTAACTCCTTTTTTCTGAAGGGAGGTGATTGGGCATCCAATCTTGGAAAATCCATTTATGAACCTTCTATAGTATCTTGTTAGGCCCATAAAGGATCTGATATCAGAGAAATATTTTTGGGTAGGCAAATCCATAATGGATTTGATCTTGTCAGGATCAACTACCACTCCTTCTTCATAAATAACATGGCCTAAGTAATGGACTTGGTTTTTGAAAAAGTCACACTTACTAAACTTAGCATAAAGCTTATGTTCTCTTAGCACTTGAAGCACTTACTTGATATGTTCTTCATGTTATTCTCTACTCTTAGAATATATTAGGATATCATCAATGAAAACCAACACAAATATATCCAATAACTTACTGAGTACACTATTCATTAAGCACATAAAAGTGGTTGGTGCATTGGTAAGCCCAAATGGCACCACCACAAATTCATAGTACCCATATCTTGTCCTAAAGGTTTTTTTTTGGATGTCTTCATCCTTACTTCGGACTTGATGGTATCCAGAACTCAAGTCAATCTTGGAGAAAATTGTAGCACCCCTTAACTGGTCAAACAAGTCATCAATCATTGGCAAGGGATACTTATTCTTAATGGTCATCTTATTGAGTTGTCTATAGTCTATCCACAACCTGAATGTGCCATCCTTCTTTTTCATAAACAAATATGGTGCTCCCCAAGGAGACACACTAGGCCGAATGTAACCTTTGTCCAACATCTCCTTTAGCTTTAGTTTGATCTCAACTAGCTCTGGTGTACTCAATCTATAGGGTGCTCTAGACATTGGCATTACTCCTAGTACAAGTTCTATTGAAAATTCAATATCTCTTCTTGGAGATAGACCTAGTACCTCTTCTAGAAACACATATTTATACTCTCTTAATATGGGATGGTCCTCTAGGCTTGGTTTATTGTTCTCAACAGAGTTCAACAATTGTATTGCATACAAAGGACATCCTTTTTTGCAAAAATTCTTCACTTGAAGGGTTGATATTTGTCTCACCGAGACAATCTTTTGAATTCCTTGTAAGGTTATTTTTCTCCCTTCTTCATCTTCAAACTCCAAAGTTTTATTGTAATAGTCCAACTTGGTTTTATGGGCATCCAACCAGTCCATACCAATCAACATGTCATAATATCCTAAAGGGAGCATGTTTAGGCTTGCTTGGGTGGGTAATCCATTCATAATGAATTGGCATGTTGGTATGACTTCTGTTACCTTTCTTTTGGTTTTAGTGGCTAGTTGTACTAGCCATGATTTAGCATGTTTTACTTGTTGCAATTTACATTTCTCAACAGTTTGAGGGGAAACATAACTCAAATTAAAACCAGGGTCAATTAAAATGGAAACTAGATGGTTGGAAATCATACCTTCCATCTCCACCACTGAAGCTTGGTGGTCAGCTTGTTTATTATCTAGGGATGCATAAATTTGGCATGATCCTAGCCACATCATTGATTGTGGTAACCTCCTGGATGTTGTAGACCCTCCTATTGTCTTGTTTCCTATGTGTGTATTCCCTCAGCAAATGTTATTCTCCACAAGCCCAAAATTTCAAGGGTCTCTCTTTGTATTATCAATCTTACCTGGGGTTGATCCAAAGGGTTTATTACCACTCTGAGATGGAAAATTATGTTGATATACACTTTTAGTAGGAAGGCTAATCTTAGAGATTTTCCCATGATTCTTAAATATTGAGGATTCAAACCCCTTCTTATTGAATCCCAAATTACTTTTCTTCTTGCATTCCTTATGAGGTTCTGCCTTATTCTTGAATTTCTCATAGCAATACCTTTCCTTCTAGATAGTGTCTTCTAAAGTGTTTAGTTCATCAAATTCAATTATGTCCCGAAAGGACTGAGGCAGTCCACTAATAAATAGTTTCATATTTACCTTTTAATCATTTAAGTAGGTCACATACCTCATCATCTCAAGAAACTTGTTGATATATTCATCTATTGTGAGTTGTCCTAGCTTGAGTTCATAGAAATCCTTGGTTTCCCATCAAAGTATTTTTTCGATAGATACCTATTCTTGAAGTATTTCTAAAATTGTTTCCATGACAAGTCCTTCTCATGGATTCCTTTCACATTCCTAAGGTACTATAACCAAATGGAGGCCTTTCCATTCAAGTTGAAAATGGTTATTTAGGCCTTTAAGTTTTCAGAGTATTCGTGGACTATGAAGTACTTCTTCAAGCCAAGTAGCCAAAGTTCTGCTTCTTCCCCCTTTTTAACTTCCCCATCGAAAGTGGGTGGTTTTTCTTTCTTAAAATCTTCAAGGTCATGGCTCTTGGAATGTTTCCTCTTCCTTCTTCTCCTTTGGGAATGTGAACTAGTCTCACTAAGAAAATTCCTTGGAGTTGTCAGTTTCTTCACTAGAGTATTCTTACGTTGAATGTATCTTGTCTCCATGTTGGGCCTTCTTTGAGGTGATCCTCCTTGTGTGGCCACTTTCAGGACCATGATTTTGTATCTCAGGTGGACTTTGGGTTTTCTTAGTATGATGTATGTCCACATTACTGGTTGTTGTTCCATGTTGTAGCTACCTTTGTATATTTGATAGGCTTTGCAATAGGATTGCATTAATTTCAGTTTGTTTTTCCTGTTATTTTATCATCCTTTCATTGTCAGCCTTACTACTATGTCATTCCTCCATGAGGGTTCTTACAGTTTGAGCTAAATATGTAGGGGTTTCCACCGCCCTCGTCTCATCAGATTCTTCTTCTCTATTGTGGGATATTTCCCCCAACTCATGGTGTGTCACCATTCTTTACGTTATTGTTGTCCATGGACTATTTGAGTGCTGATAAAACATTTTCTCTTAGTTAATTATCTATTAGTTTGTGAACAACACATACAATTTGTAAGGTGAAGTCATCTTCCTTATTTGGAACACTAGAAATACACAGTTCATATGTTTAAAACATATAACAACAACAGAAAATTGCATTCCTCTATTTAGTAGTGGTTTAAATAAGTTTCTTATGAATGGGGTAAGATAGGGCATTACCCCTTAAAATTTCTCTAATAAAATTTTATGCAACTCGTTCATGAGCCTAAGTAAGCCAAGTGGTGTTGTCTGCTCTAATACCACTTTGTCACACACCCAACCCCTAAGTACCTTTTTAAGGGATGGGGTATAAATTTTTCACTTAACCTAATACCCATGGCCTAGTAATTACCGAAATATATACTTTATATTTTCCCTCTTAGAAGTAGTTTAACACTAACTTAATAAATTACTCATATGATAATTATGAGTAATTATATTATAACATAGTGAGGATAATTTCTCCATAATATACTTAAGTTGATTAACCTTAATTAAGGTATATAATTCAATTCCTCCATGCCACATTATCATGTAATTTAACATATATATCTAAATTTATTTACTGGGAAAAATGATTAACTATATTCAACCACAAATTATCCTTTTATTAATTAGATTTCAATATAATTGTATTTAATTATATTATAATATGATTCATTTATATCAAAGGGGGCACTTAGGATTATCAATTCCCATTAATACCTAAGCRTCCATAATTCAACGAATATTCCACATCAGGATTTTATGAACCCAAATATCCCAAACGTCGGAGCTTCGAAGAGGGTCCCACCTCTATTGTGTCTTTATGCCAATACAATCAATTATATTACCATATGATATAATTACGTGTGTTYAATAATATTATCGGAAAGTGAGAAAAATAGGTTCGGCCTTCGGTCGTTTTTCCCTTACACTCTATCTTCTCCAAACATCCTGAAGTCTCGAAGCTCTAAACTTTCGGAGCCATGAACTCCTGACGGGCCCACGCTTACACATGACTTTACATAAAATGTTATATTATAAAGGGAAAAGGTTGGTACTTTATCACATACCAATGCCGTAATATATATATATATATATATTACATCTTTTTGGAAAATGTGCCCAAGTTTATAAAGCCTCCAATATTTTATTAATATTTGAAATAAGGGACAGAGAGAGAACTATGGGTCAACCCCCTTCGGCTCTCCACCACATTCCCTATACTCCAATCTCCTGGAGCCCTAGAGTCTTGAAGCTCCGAAGTGACCCACTGGCACACATTACCACACCATTTAATATTCAAAGGAGTTGGCTTCATTTACGTGAAATCAATTTAATGAATCTTAAAATAAAATAATATAATTTTTTATTTATATTCCTCGAAAATTACGCCCAGGTTTTAAAATTATCTATTATTATATTATTATTTTACATGAGAGAGAGAGAGAGAGAATTCTATGGGTCAATCCCCTTCGGCTCTCCGCCACATTCATTATACTCCAATCTTCTGGAGCCCCGGAGTCTCGAAGCTCCGAAGTGACCCCACTGATACACCTTTCAACATTATTTAATAATTCAAGAATCATTGGTGTCGTTCACGTGTAACCATTTTAATGAATATTAATATAATATAATATAATATAGTATACCTCTTGAAATTCTCACCCAGGTTTAAACGTTGTCTAAGGTTATATTTAATATTCAATAATATAATGAAGGAAAGGATATTCGGGTCCACACCTTTGGCTCCTCCACGAAATTATTCATTCTCATATAACCTGGAGTTCTGGAGGGGACTCAATGGTATTACAACATAACATANATAAGTTGTAATAAAGGTATATTATATTAATTTGTGTTAATGGATCATTTTAATTACCATACAATGCAATTAATTATATTTCTTATCTTTTGCATCCTTGCACAAAGAAGATAAGGTTCGGGCTTCGGTGAATTTGATTCATGAGTTCCATCACCCCAAATACCTCGAAGCTCCAAACTCTCGAAGTTCCGAAGACTACGAGAAGGCTAAATCATTTGGTCATCGTTTAATTATGTGGTGTGTTTGACATTAAAATGATAATAATAATTATATTATTTTTGGTCTTAGGTATTTTACGCTACAGGGGATTTAACCTACATTTTTAGAATAATAAAATAATATTACTAATAATAATAATAATATGTATATAAACATATATACATATATTTCCATAGTTTTACTCAGTTTTTCTACTTGGACGCTTTAAAGGAAAATTATTTTCTTTTACAGAAAAATAAGGAAAGGAAAAATATAGTTTTCCAAGATTTACAAAGAGATTAAATAAAAGTTTATATTCCAAGGAAAATTTCTCCATCCTAGAAATTAAAATATAATTATAATCTCTCCCTTCTCTTGGGTAAATGAGTAAAATTTTATTTCCTTATTAATGTGCTTTACTACTCTTGCTAAATTTATGAAAAATGGTCCCAATACAAAGATTTACCTCCACAGTAAATTCGGTGTTTCTACCAGGAAGGATTTAGTGCCCACCAAAATTTAAGGAGATTCTTCCCAAATTTAGGAGATTTAACACAACTTAAATATAAATGTTTATTTATGCCCCAAATAGAATTTTGAGAACTTTTGCATTTTAATTTCATCTAGATCAATTTCATGTTTATGTCCTAATTTTTTTTCCTCAATAATTATTTATAAGGACTTTTAATGTTTTCCATAATCGAGATTATTTCCTAAATTCCACACAGATCTGATACCTTCTAACTTTTCTGGAAGGGGATTTGAAGATATACTAAAATGGAGCATTGTTATGAGAAAAATCGCTCTCTCTTCTTTCAAAGGTGTTATAGATATTTTTAACTGATCAATCATCAATTTCTCAGCATGCATTAAACTGTACAACACAATCAACCACAACATCCACTCCCAGAAATCTTACTTTAGCACACAGATAGTCAAGAGATAAGAAATTAAATCCAAAGAGATTCATCTAAGACATTCTCTTTATTATGCTTAAATTTCTCAAGTCACTTTTGTTAGAAATTAAACTTACACAGTTCTAGAACACAGTAAAAAAAATTATCCGATCTAAACACTACAGATATCTAACCAACTATACTTATCTAGAAACCAGATAGTGATGCAACTGTTGAAAGGGGTGCCCTTTTCCACCCAACTATAGGCACAACAACTCTTGGGCGTATTTATTGTTGGCCACACCCTAGCTAGATCATGATGCTCTGAGAATGACTCTTCCTTATGTTCAGCAATAGCCAGGGAAGGAGGCCACTCTCCTCCTCCCACAATAACTTGCTAGATCGATTTTATCTCCACCAAGAAAGGGGCTTTGCAATGAGTGATTCCTTAGTCACACATATTCTCTGGAACCTCGTTTATCAACTTGGACTGAATACGTTTCCCAACAAATTCCTATACCCAGAAAAAATTAATTTTTCAGTTCTCTTCAAAACCAGTGAGTTGCACATGCTCTCCCCCTTCAGAAATGGTCACTAGAACCATTCCCCTTGCATCCTCTTCCTCTGGCCACGAATTTCCCTTATTTTATTCCCTTCCTCGGTAATATTTTGCGGGTCCAAATCTCCATTTCATGGTTACGTTAGGAAGTTTTCATATGGGTACTCTGCCCATCTCCTCATTGACTCTTGAGGAGGACTTCCCAACTACCATCCTGACTGGTAATTTATTTTTATGAGTTAGATGACTGTGTTGAGGGGTCCTAAATCCCTTTAAATCAACAGTAGGAACCAAACCCGTCGTTGAGGCCCAATTAGACTCTGTGGTGTTTAATAGTGGAATGGTTCTCCATATCTCGCGATCTGGCCAAAATAATTGATGGGATTTACATTTTTCTTGTGAAGGCCCTCTCCTTCAGCTCGAACGTTCTCTTTTTGTATTTTCTCTTAGGTGGGATTGATATAAGATGAAGCTAATATAAACCAACTAAGTGACAAAGTGGGAACAAACTTAACTACTGGAGAGGAGGCTGATCTTGGGATAACCCTTACTCTAGCATGCAGACAATGATCGTCTACCACAGGCCTAGTACTAATACGTTAACCGTGCAAGTATTCCAATTACTAATTGAGATACAATATGTCAGAAGAAAAACATGCATGCGATAAACAATAGCAAGTAAAATAATTAACTCAACTCTAATCATCCATCACATAATAACACAACGACTTATCTTCACCATTAAAGAAAAGAACTATAAAACATTGCATCAGATAGCTTATCAATAGATTTAATAGCTCTTACTCATTACAACCTCCATTCATGAGACGAAATAAGAAATAATTCTTCTCCACATCCAATAATTCACGCATTTGATGAAAACACAAACTTGTCTCTGGTCCCAAAAGAACTTCTCAATTAAAGGCAGCTCTGGAATAGTTCTTAACAAAACCAAAAAATGAGGGTCATAGTAGCAACCATCGACCCTTTCTAATAGGTCAATCCTCCTATTTATAACATACTACTAACTAAAAATAACTACTAAAGTGCAACTAAGTAAAACAAAATTGCCACATGGCACTCTCTTCTAACAGTTTTCTAATATTCATCTCAAGATATCACTTAAGTGGGTGACTCTTCTCATACTCTGACCACTTGATGAATAGATACTCGCATGTGTTGGAATAAGGGAATCTATGTTGTTCCATTGGGGTTGAGTAAAATTATCTTATCTCCACTGCTTGCGCCTGATACTTGATTATACAGGTACTTAAATGTTGCAACACAGCCTCATCTTTGATCTTGTGCTCCGTAAACTGTCGCACTTGTCCTCGTGCGGTGTCTATCACCTTTTTTATTTCTTTAGCCCATGATGATTCCTTCTCGGCATGCGACTTGACTATGTCGCGCAAGTCAACAATGTCATTGGGTGTACCAAACTCGAGGAGTCTTATGTCTTTCATTACCTGATTGATCTTGATCCAGTTTTTCTCACACTTGGCCCATTTTTATTGAAATTCTCGATGGGGTTCCTAGGACATTTTAAACCAATACTCGATCGATTTCCTTATATGGTCGACATTGCTTTCCATTAGCACGCGGATGTCGTGCTCTTCGGCATATCGCCCCTTTTACACCACGCTAATATATTCGATTCTTTCCATGGCCTTTTGCGCTTTATCGTACCACCTCTCCATATATTTGCATGTTCATAGGTGTCAATCATCTGTGAACTTGTTGTAGGCCTCCTTGAATTTTCTCCTTAGGTACACCGTGGCCTGTGTGGTGTCCTGGTAGTATTTCTCCAAGTGGCGCAAATGTTCCAATTCCTTTAGAGAAGTAGCCAGATCCTCTTCATCTCTTTTATCTCTATCTAGGGTGGAATCTGTGATCATTATCCCTGTGAATATGAGTTTGGATGTATTAGCATGCTCGGTGTTGATCAAGTTTTCCTCCATGGTGATGAGGAAGGAGCGATCCAGAGTGATCCTCCTCTTCTTGGTGGTTCTTTGGATGATATCCTTCCTTTTCCGATCATAAGAGATGGCATGTATGTCGTCTACTTCGTCCATGAGTTTGGGAATTTGCTAATGCCCCCAGGTGAGTGTGTTCCCCAGACTCCTGATGGTATGTATTTTTTCAAGATCGGGTTCTTGAACTTCCTCCCTCTGTTTTGAAGGTCCAGATTTTTTTTCTCTCATAGGGGTGTTGAGTAATAATTGGAATTGAGGCATCGGGGGTGGGCTCGGTACTTACTTGATCATTGGCCATTGAGACACCAATTTCCTGATGTGAAGCTCCTTCATTTTTTTCACCCGCCCCTAGTTCGTCCTTTAAACTGTTCGCTTGGGTATCCAGTACATTGGGAAGCTCAGTGTTTAAGACACTCTCAACTTCTTGTTCATTCTATGGGAGCCCCTAAATATGAGAATCGAGAACTAGGGAAGATGTCTTATCTAGCTCCTTTTCCTCTTCGATATGCATAAGGGTCACAAGGGATACCTCTGGGCTCTCATCATCATCATATATTTTTATCAGCTCGCTTAAGGGGTTTGACACACTTTTCCTCCTTGATGTTCTGACTGTCTCTAGCTGAGACAAAACACATGTCGGTGATACGATCGGTGGTGTTGTAAATTCAGGGTCATCTAACCCAGTAATTTCATCAAGGTATATGAATTTAGGGCCGCTTGGGCCCGTCTGGCTTCTATCTGGGTTGTCTGCAAGGAGCCCTGTCATGTTTATGAGGTATGAGTCATCTTGTAGTTGGTCAATTATCCATTGCGCATGATCTAACATGAGTAACCCCCTCTCCCACACGTCTTGAGCCATGGGGAGGCCTCTAACTTGCACAGGGACTACTTGGGAAATCGTTGTTACTTCGATCACTACCTGGGGAACTGATGTTTTGGCCGCTAGCATTTCTTCTCTGTCTCTAAGGTCCTCTTGACCCGATTTTTCTATGGTCATTATTTATTCATCTGGGATCATGGCTTTGAACTTGGTCATTTTTGGATCAGCCATCTATGCCACCACCTCGTCCCAGTCCTGGGCATTTTCTATAAAGATTTCATCTTCGAATTTTTCGTAGGCATATGGCTAGTAGGACAAAACTTGAGAAACATGTTTCAATACTAGACCCTTTGGGTCATGCTTACGGAACCAGTCGGTCTGAAATCGGAACTCTAATTGGTTCATCCCTTCCTTCTTCGCTAAGGCAGTGTCTTTCACTACTTAGAAGCCGACATGGAATTCATACAGTAAAAACACTCGCTTCTTATCTTTGACCAGGGTAGCGTTGTAACCTTGTAGGATGGTCTGGTAGCAGATCTCTCCCACCACAAGTCAGTCAGGGACATGTGGTGGTAGGAGATGAGGTGCTCCAGTGGCCCCGAATACCCTAATGTAGGTATCACATTCATCCTGATACCAGTTTTTGACCTTTGATATCATCTTTTTGGACATAACCGATAGTATCAGCCATTATTTCTTGAAAATAATAAAATATATGTGTGCGATGAATTCATCAAAAATGAGTGAGTAGGATTTTGTATACCTATTCTCCCATAAGACACTGAAATATACATGGAATAGGAGATCTACGACGTGACAGCTTAGGTTCATGTCGGCGAAGACGTTTCTGGCACACATGAAATCCAGCAAATATGATGCCATGTAGAAGGTTGGAGTCTCCCCTTATTTCGGTGTCTGAGCTTGTTGTATGCAGATGCCAGCTGCTTGGAAATGATGACTCCCCAATTGAAGCCACTCTCGGAGATATCTACTATGTACGCTAGAGGCATCCACGCCTCTGAAAACCGAGTAGTCTTTCTCCCCATACAACCGAAATATGAGTGCCAATAAGAATATGTATGGTTCTCTTAGGCTGGATGTTTGGTACCAGCCGGAGGTCTGGTTGGTGGATTTCTTATCTTCTCGCCACCATGAGCCCATTACCCAGCTAGTGACATGGCACTCATATAATTTCACAACAAAATTAGTATTCATTCGCTCCTTCGGGTCTCTAAGCTTGTAGTACTTATGGACCTCCATCGGAAGAAAAAATCCAACACACTCACCATTGTCATCGTTGATTAGGAACTTCTGCATGTATGTGTTCTTGATGAGGCATGACATTAGCTCTATACAGGGAAACACTGAGGTTCTTCTTCCTACCATGTTCAGGTATGACCATAGGATATTTAGGAATACGTGGTCGTCGAGCACTCTCACATATGGGTCATTGTGTGGGGTGTATTTAGGGAATTCCTCCTAGCTAATCTTCTTGAAGAGTTCTCCCCAATGTGGTAGTGTCATCTTAGTCCCTGTGATTGCCTCTGTGTCTCTAAAGGACGGAGGTTGAATGAAAGACTTCTTTGTGCATGTTTTAATAATCAGTTTTGGTCTTGCAGCAAATTATAATTGGTTTGTTTCCCCTGGAAAAGAGCCTTCTCCTACCTCTGGTTCTTTCATCTTGGGTGCCCTCGGTGATTTCCTAGTGGTTGGATTTATCAGAGGCATTGTTCCTGCAATCGAAATCAATCCTTTAGGGCCTGTGTACAGAGAAACACTGGATAAAAATGTATATATGAAGTGAAAACACAGAAAATCCAGACTGGTACATACCTGTAACGCTTGCTAAACCTGGTTGTTTGATACTCATGAGATCTCAAAATATTTTGAATTGCTTGTCTCGCTTCTCTGGATGCTCTAAACTCCTTTGCATGAAGAATAGTTTTGTTTACAATGGACCAAGAGAATTTAAACAGGGAAAAACTTACCGCATCGTATCAACCAATTAATTTGGGTGATGAGTGGAATTCAAATAAATCTGTCGTTGAATCTCTACAACTTAAATTCATCGTGGTTTGACATCGGAGGTGAGGAGGGTGATTTTTTCTATCGGTAATTTAAAATG
>SNQJ01S0203402.1:0-16669 GCA_010110895.2 Picea sitchensis
TAATTCTAAGTATGGTTCATTATGGAGGTAACGAAAGTTGGACGTGCATTTTGATGACACTTAGGAAGACATGTGAGTCCGTAAGTCCAAGAGTTCGCGAACCTGAGAAAAAACACTTAAAATTTCTCTAAGTATAGGTTCATCTTGGAGGCTGCGGAAGTTGGGTGTGCATTTTGATGACACTCGAGAAGACATGTGAGTCTGCAAGTCTGAGAATCCATGAACCCATCACATGAAATAATTGTAAGTAAAAGTCCATGTTTAAAATGAATAAGAACCGTCCACTCAATTGTTTATTATATCCGAACCGTCGATTTGTCTAAAGCGCCTAGATGAAATAAGGACCATCCATCTAAACACCTAATTAAGTTTGCGCCATTGTTTTATTTCGATGATTAAGTCACAATATTTGGTCCCCACTAGATTTTGAAGTAAAAATGGATCGTCCATCTCACCAGACGATTAAGTTAGAGTTGTTGGATCAAGATATTCTCAGGATTAAAGTAGGCCATTGGATYAACTCATGGGTGCAATTTCAATCGTTCATCAGTAAAAGGTAAAGTAGGATGAAGGAAGCRCATAGGTGCCAAAAACAATTAGGCATGCATAACAGATATATGCACATCAAAATCAATGGTCAATATTTAATCTTGATCTCGATTAGATGGTAGTTGAGTCTCTACGAAACCAAAGCTCAGTGTAATGAAGAAATTGAYCGTTTTAGTCAATTGCATGAAGGGTTGTGAGATCGATCATTCCATAAGAAAGATTGACATGAGAAAGAAAAAAAACACAATTAATCTACAAGGAATTTGAATTTGATTAGGCTAATTTTTTTATTACAGTTATTGTAAATGAAGAGGCACATTGATTCATAGAAAAGACAAAATGGTTCAATGATGCACATCGTTTGGAAGGATATATAAACTCATAATAATGAAGAATGAAAGTGTGACCTAGGGAGATATCTGAGTATATTCTACATGAGGCATAGTCACAAGAATAATATTGCAGAGTAAAACTATGCAGTGAGGGTGGAAGGGAGGAGCTTGGGAGGATTGTAGTCCTCTACAGGTTGAAACCTGAAAAACAGGGAGTTGCAACTTCCTTTCAAGTTGGTGCTTCAAGAAAACAGGGGTCGGTGCCTCCTTTCAAGTTGGTGCTTGAAGAGTATAGGGGGTTGGAGCCTCCTTTAAAGTTGGTGCTTGGAGAAGTAGGGAGTTGTAGCTTCCTTCAGTAGGTGCTCGAAAAATAAAAGGATTTGTGTCTCCAAGAGTTCGTTCCCTAAAGAGGATTGGTGTCCTTCACAATCACAAATCATTCTTTATAAACTTTGTAATTCTTGTTAATTATATTTATATAATTTATTTTAAATACAAATCCATCGTTGATCTATTGTGGTGATTAAGAAAATAATAAAGTAATTACTAATTGTTTAAAAACGTAATATTGATTCACTGCCCCCTGAGTATTTCCAACAATTGGTATCAGAGCAGGTTCCTTCAGCACAGTCTAATACTTGGAAGGTAGATTCTACATAATCCAATGGATTAGTAAGAAGGAATGTCTTCCACTATAGAACCTTTGTTCAAAGGGAATGATTATGCACTTTGGAGTGTGAGGATGAAAGGCTATATAATTTCCATGGGTTGTGATATCCAACAATTTGTAGAATATGGGTAAACTACTCCTACTACTCCTCCCACAAACACAGCTAGAAAGAAGATTTGTAATGACAATGCAAGAGCAGCCAATGCCATCCTTGGAGGATTAGTCAATCCTATACTTGTGAAATTAATGCATTTTAAGTCAGCAAAAGAAATCTGGGACAAATTGAAATTCATGTATGAAGGAGATAGAAAAGCAAAAAAGGCCAAACTACAAACCTATAGAGCACAATTTGAAAACCTGAAAATGAAAGAAGAAGAGAACATAGCATAATATCTTCAGAGAGTATATGAAGTAGTCAACTCAATCAGAGAATTAGGAGAAGAACTCACAGATCAACCCATTGTCCAAAATATCTTGAGATCTTTACCCATGAGATATGATGCCAATATTTCTACTCTTGAAGATAGACCAGACCTTGATAATCTCACAATGGATAAACTACATGGGATCCTCACAATGTATGAGTTGAGAACAGGGAAAGAAAGACCAGCAAAAGGAGAAACAACTTTCAAAGTATCTAAAGCAAATAATAAACAAGAGCATGTATCTAATGAAGATCAGTGAGAGATATCTGATGAAGAAATATCTAACTTCATGAAGAAACTCAAGAAAAGAACTGGTAGATACAAAGGAAAGTTTAATATAATATGATTTAACTGTGGAAATATTGGACATTTTGCTACCAAATGTCTGTATCCAAAACAAGAAGAAAGTGATAATTAAAGAACTTTCAAAGAACAAAAGAAGATCCAAATCAAATACAAAAGGAATGTCTACAAGAAGAAGAAGACCTTTACACTGAAGAGAACAATAGCTCATCTGAAGAAAGTGAAGAAGAAGAGAAATCTAAGCACCTATTTATGGGTATAGAAACACAAAATAATCACACCAAAAATAACTTTGAGATTGAAGAAGAAAACTCTGAGGTTTAAGAAGAATTAGATCTTAAAGTAGAGTTGATCAGTGCCCTAGATGAACTTAGAAAGTATAAAAGGAAGAATAAATCATTAAGAGAACAATTGTCAAAATATGAAGAAGCACAAAAATCAAGAGAAAGAGAAGTGTCAAAGACCATCAAATAAATAGGGAAAGTCATCAATGATTTAAATACTCAACTTCAGGAATCCAAAAGAATTGAAGAAGTCATTATGAAACAACTCGATGATAGGGAACAAGACTATGAAAAGCTAGAAGTTGAAATTGTCCTACTAAAAGGAGAAATTGAAAAGGAAAAGAAGCAATCATTTTGAGAACAACTCAAAGATTTTGAATGATATTCTTAACCACCAAAGATCACCAAATGATAAAACAAGATTGGGATATGATCAAAATTCAACCTCTACTTCACATAAAACCAACAAACAAACAATCACCTGTGCAGATGCTCTTAGAAGTTCCTTAAAAAGAGAAGACAACAAGATAAAAATGGCATCGTTAAAGACTTGTTTTAATAAGCAAGCACCTCCTCCAGAAAAAAATAAAAAATAAAAAAAGATGTGATCAGAATAACTCCTCCTAATAGATATCAACATGTGTTTCTTGGATATTGTTATTCATGCAACAACTTTGGACACAAAGCAGTACATTGTAAATCCTATAGAAACTACAAACCAAGAAATACTCAGAGATATAAGAACAACAAAAATGATGGAGAGAAAATAAATTATAATCCATTCTCTCCTTTACAAGAGTACTATGTTAAATGCCACAAGTGAAACAACTATGGCCATAAAGCTAGTGAATGTAGATTACCAATGCAATCCTTGAAAACGAGCAACTCTAACAAACAATATAAGAAGATATGGAAAGAAAAGCATATAGAAGAAAAAGTAACAGAATGTAAAGTGGCCCTGTATGCAAAGAACAAAAAGTGTCAGTGGTATATTGATAGTGGATGCTCAAAACATATGACGGGAGATGAAGGCAAATTTATCACTTTGACAAAAAAGGATAAAGGTAAAGTCACTTTTGGAGATAATGTATCTACCAAAAGATTAGGAAAAGGTGCGGTTCCTTTTGGAAACAAAAGGAATAAAGCAAAAAATATGTTGTTGGTAGAAAACTTAAAACCTAATCTACTTAGTGTAATCCAAACCTATGATCATGGACATATACTCATTTTTTACTCCCAAAAATGTGAAATAAGAAAAGAAGGATCGGGAAAATTAGTTGTTATTGTACCAAGAACCTAAAGCAATGTGTATATCTTAGATATTGAGGAATAAGAAGAATGCCATATGAGTCAAATAGATGAAATTTGTTCATGGAACAGGAGGATGGGACACTTGAGATTTGATAACCTGATTAAAGCTAGTAAAAAGGAAGTTGTAAAAGACATGCCAAAAGTCATTAAGCCTTCAGACCCTGTTTTCAAACACTGTCAATTAGGGAAGCAGACAAGAGTCAGATTCAAGACAAAAGAGAATTCTACATCAAAACCCTTGGATATTGTTCAGACTGACCTCTATGGGCCCTTTAGGACTAAAATCATACAATGGGAACACTACTTCATGTTGATCATTGATGACTACACGAGGATGACATGGGTATATTTTCTCAAAGAAAAATTTGCATTTGAAAAGTTTAAAGCATTCAATACTTATGTAGAGAATGAAATGGATCTCAGAATCAAATGTTTGAGATCATATAATGAAGGGGAATTTACCTCTAAATAATTCAATAAGTTTTGTGAAGATCATGGAATCAAGAGACAATTTTCATCTCCGAGAACTCCTCAATAGAATGGAGTTGTTGAGAGGAAAAACTGAATTTTTCAAGAGGCTGCAAGAACTATGCTAAATGAAGCCAAGCTCCCAGATTTTTTTTGGAGAGATTCAATATATATAGTAGTCCACATACTTAACCAAGCACAACTGAGATCTAACCATGAGAAAACACCTTATGAATTATGGTTTGGAAGACCAGCATCTGTGAAACATTTTAGAGTCTTTGGAAGTAAGTGTTACATCAAGAGGGATGAAGATAATCTAGGGAAATTTGACTCTAGATCAGATGAAGGTATATTTATGGGATATTCACCTAACAAAAAGGCTTACAAGTGTTATAATCTAAGATTGCACAAAATAGTGGAAAGTGCAAATGTAAAAATAGATGATAAAAAATTAAGAAAAATCAAATGTCAAGATTAATCAAAAATTGATGAATGGAGAAGAACTAGTGATGATGAAGAGATGGTGAATCACAAGATGAAGAAGATACTGAAGAACTACAAGAGAATGAACCACATACTGATGAAGAGAAGGATGAGGAAGAAACACCCTTACCAAAAGAACCATAAAAAAGATTTCAAAAGAATCACCATGAAAATAAACTTATAGGGGATAAAGAAGCATGAGTAGAAACAAGAAAGAAACTTAGATTTGATTTTGAACAAGCAATGCTTTTAGTAATAGAACCCAAAATTTTTGGAAAATCCAACAAGAGTGAAGACTAGATAAACAAAATGAACGAGGAACTTGATCAAATTAAGAAAAAAATATACATGGGAACTTATCCCTAGACCAAAAGACAAGAATGTGGTAGGAACCAAGTGGATATTAAAAAACAAACTCAATGAGAATGGACAGATCATACAGAAAAAAGACAGATTACTATGCAAAGGATATGCCCAAGTGGAAGGTATTGACTTCGAAGAGACTTTTGCCCCAGTAGCAAGACTAAAGGCCATCATAATGTTTTTGGCATTTGCATGCTTCAGAAACTTCAAAATTTATCAAATGGTTGTCAAGTCAGCATTCCTAAATGGAACATTGGAAGAAGAAGTATATATTGAGCAACCAGAAGGATTCATATGAACAGAAAATTGGAACTGTGTGTGTAGACTTAAGAAGGCTTTGTATGGTATTAAACAAGCCCCTAGAGCATGGTTCTCAAGATTGGATCAGTATCTCCAAAAACAAGGATATAAAATAGGGACTATTGACAACGACCTATATATTAAAATTGAGGATCAAGATATGATTGTTGTCGTGGTATATGTAGATGATATCATATTTGGAAGTAATCTTACCATATTAAGAAAAAAGTTTGCTACAAAAATATAGAAAGAGTTTGTGTTAAGTACCAAAGATTGGAGACAAAGCACCACGATATATATAGAAGAACAATATGAAAAATCTCCTTTATTATAGTAGAAACCCTTGAGGTAGGGCAACACCATACAATGGATCCTATTATGGAAGGGATCCTCTCCTATACACTTGCCTCTTTGAGGGATCTTCCTCCTATTGATCTATCACTCCAAATACAAAACTTCTCTTCATATCCCATTACATTTCTTGAACCCCTCTATACAGTGCTACCATCACCTACGAACATTCTAGAGGAGGAATCTTCTCGAAGCAGAACCTTCTAAGAAGTCCTCTTACATTTATTATATCTAACTACCCATTTATTATATCTAACTACCATAGTGGGCCTTATTTAATAATATAGTGGACCTAGTCCACCTTGCATTCAATGGCCTCCACTACCTCTCTAACTACCTAACATGGGACCCAGGTTCACAGTGGGAATTCAACTACTTCAACATAGTGTCTCACATTTATACATGGGACCTTGGTTCTCCAGTCTTCTTTAGAATTATGGTACACAATTATCCATGGTACCCTGGTATATGGTTGTTCACCCTCATAACAAGTGTTGAGGACAACACTTTCATAAGGGGGATGGAATGTGCGACGTAGAAATTGCTAAAAGAAGCCTGGGTATGCAAGGAAGTACAACACACCACACAAAGATCATTGGAAGAAAACCAAGCACATGAAGAATTGCAATGCACCATACAAAAGTCTTTGGAGGAAGCTCATGTGCACGAGGGGATATAGTGCGTGACGCGAAGGTCGTTAGAAGAAGCCTACGGGTAGGAAGAAGTGTGATGGGCTGGACAAAAGGAAATATAGGAGCATGTGTTCAAAGATTTGAAGTGCATGGCATGAGAGGAAGCACTGTGTGACATTAGTCGTGAAGAGAAACTCGAAGATCAAGTAAGTAACTTCTTGCATTTTTGTTTGAAGTTGTTAAGTGATCTTGATGTTGCAAGGAAGTTGACACACATTTTAACAAACTGTATGGGGGGAGAAGGAAAAAATGTAGTTGTATCCCCCAAAATCTGGTCCATTCTCTCTATTTGTATGTCTGTTTCTAGAAGAAGAGAGAGCACGTGAAGAGAGAGCACATATCCTCCAACATATCCTCCAGAATCTGGTTCATTTTCTCTGTTTGTCCGTCTATCTCTAGGTGATACTTTGTACTAAAATTCAGTTGTGTTCCCAATGCTTCTTGGAAACTGGTCCAAAATCGTCTTGTAAACACCGATCCTTGACTGAATATGATCTTTCTTGGTACTCCATGTAACCTCACAATCTCGCTAACAAAAACTTTGGTTATATCCAGCGCCTGATACGTCATACACACTGGAATAAAGTGTGCACTCTTCGTCAGAGTGTCAACTAGCACAAAAATCAAATTGTGTCTCCTTGTCATCAGTGGAAATCTAACAATAAATCCATCGAAATGACCTCCCATTTCTATTCAGGAATAACGTGTGGTTGTAACAATTATGCTCGATGTCTATGTTCAACCTTCACTTGCTAACATTCTAGACATATTTCCATGTAACTCACTATGTTCGTCTTCATTCCCTTCCAGAAGAATAAAGGCTTAAGGTCTGCCTTCATCTTCGTGACTCTCGGATGAGCCATGTAAACTGCTTGATGAGATTCGCTTAAGATCAAACTTCTTAATTCATCATTAGGTGGTACGTAAATTCTATCGTTATATCTCAACAATTTGTTGTTCTCCAATGAATAACCTTCAAACTTCGGTACCATCATGGTATGTTCTCTGGTATTAGCCTAACTTCCTTGTACTAGTCATCGTCAATTTCTAGGGCTAGAATATTTTCTCATGGATTCGTCTTAAGAGGTATTATCGAGAATATGTGTGGTCTCCGACTCAACACATCTGCCACTCTATTCATCGTTCCTTTAATATAGGAAATCTCAAAATCATATTTGCTAATTAATTCTGACCAACACCTCTATCGCACATTCAAGTCACTTTGTGTAAATATATGATGCAATACACAATGATCTGTCTTTAATTCAAATTTTTTTCCAATCAGATAATGTCTCCATACTCTCAAGGCATATACAATTACTAATAACTGCAAGTTGTGTGCTTCATAGTTCTCCTCGTGCTTTCTCAATTTCCTTGAAATGTAAGTGATCAATCGACTGTCTTGAATCAAAACTCTGCCTAAACCTTCCTTGGATGCATCCATGCATACCAAGAATTCTTTTTCCATGTCGGGGACCTTCAGTATCAGTGCTATTATTAACAACTCTTTGAGCTTTTGAAATGATTCTGTGCATTTCTCAGTCCATATGAACTTCTTTTTTTTCTTCTGCAATTCCGTGATTGGATTTTCTATCTTCGAAAAACCTTCGACGAATCGTTAGTGATATCCTGCTAAACCCATAAAACTACGTACTTCTTATAAATTCGTTGGAGCTGGTCATTCCATAATAGACTCTACTTCCATTGGATCCACAAAGATACCTTCTCCAGATATGATATGTCCTAAGTAATGAATCTTTTATTGGTAAAAAGAACATTTCGATAACTTCTTGTACAATTTGTTTTCTCTTAGACATTTCAGAACCAATCTCAGATGTTCGTCATGTTTTTCTTTCATTCGAGAATAAATTAATATGTCATCAATAAATAATTGAACAAACTTGTCCAAGTATTCATGAAACACCCCATTCATCAAACTCATGAATACCCCTAGGGCGTTCGTCAAACCGAATGGTAAAACTGTAAACTCACAGTGTTTGAATCTTGTCTTAAATGCAGTCTTAGGGATATATTCCTCCTTAATCTGTAATTGATGATATCCCAATCTCAAGTCAATCTTCGAAAACATAGTTTCTCCCTTCATCTGATCAAATAAATCATCTATTCTTGGCAACCGATATTGGTTCTTGATTGTTGCTTTGTTCAATTGACGATAGTCAATACAGAGTCTCAACGATCCATCATTCTTTCTCATGAAAATAAACGGAGCACCCCACACTGATACGCTTTTGATGTATAAGCGCCAAATCTAACAACTCTTTCAATTGCATTTTTAACTCCTGTAATTCCAGTGTCGACATCCGATAGGGATTTCTTGCAATAGGTTCAGTTCTAGGTTTCAGATCTATGGTAAACTCCATTTCTCTTTCAGGCGGAAAACCTAGTAATTCTTCAGGAAAGACATTTGCAAACTCTTGTACTAGAGGAAGGTTTTCTAATCCTTTTTCCTTTCCCTTTTCGTTTAGTGCTAAGATTGCATATAACTTTCATCCCTTGTGCATACTCTTCTGCAATTGTAGGGAAGAAATAAACCTCAAGGACACTCCCTAGTTTCTTCCTACAATTACTCTACTCTGTCCCAAATTGTCTATCAAACTTAACCATTTCTTCTTACAGTTAAGTATCGCATCATGTGATTCCAACCAACCCATGCCTATTAGTATGTCATAAGATCCTAAGATCGTGACATATAGGTTGGCCTTCATTACAAAATCACCCAAGTTAATGCTACAATCCATAACCCTTCCTCCAACTTTCTATTTGGCACTCGATGTCATTTCTACGTATCTGAACTCGTCCTGCTTGACTACCTTTACCTTTATTATCTTTAGTGTTGCACTAGCAATAAATCTCTTTGTAGCTCCTAGATCTATCAAAATACTAAATACTTGATCGATGATCGTACATGACTTCTCGAGCACAGTGGACCGGTGCTCAGCCTAGCGGTTGTTCACCGCTGCATGTATCATGTGGCCCTTACCCAAATCTCCAACTGTAGTGGGTCCTGATGATCCAACCGCCTTGGCCTTCTCAATTAAAATTTGAATTCTTACTAACGAACATGTTCAAAACTCTACATAACACTTAGAGTCAAGCAACATGTTGGTCAAGAATAAAACGCCCATAACTGTAGAAATTGTTTTCATACATTCACATATTTTAACAAGCTAACTATATTATCACAAAATCCTTGTTGTGGATCATCATTGAACATAGAGACATTGGAGGTAGGAGATCAAGAGGTGAATCTCGGAAACAATCGAAAACCTAAATATTTAAACCTAGGCACATGTTAAAACTCAATTAAAGTAAAACTCGGATATTGGATAGATTTGTGTGCTCAAGTGGAATAAGTTTAAGAACAATCGTCAATATAACTACGACACAAATACTCACTCATAACTATTATATCATGAATAGTTCCCAATTCCTTTAACAACAAGTTCCCAAAAACATCTAATATCCCGAAAGAGTATATATCCCATACATATATTTGAAAACCAATTTCTACAGTTAACATATTTTATAATCCTTCAATTTCTTCAGTTAAACAAGGATAACAATTAACGAACTCACCGAATTTTAAATTAAATGTATAAATGTTTCAATGGTTTTTCCAATATGTCGTTTAACAAAGAAACTATGAAGATGTAATCATTGAATTACATTTTAACGCACTAAAAATTGAATAAATCTTCCAATTTATCATATTGACCAAATAAAGATATATACAAAAAACACACACAGATTTTATCTAGCTAACAAGTGATCCAATAATCCTTCCAAACATCGATTTTATGAAGATCAAATATGGAAAAAACAACATGTTTTAAATATTTAATATAAATGGTAAATTAAATCCTTCTAATTCGCCCAATTACAAGAATAATATAAAATGAAACATCCAATCTTTATGTAATATAGACAAGCTATTATTTCAACCTCTTGGTGCATAATTTACAAGATAAGATACATTAAACTGATTTAACAATGAAATATTGTCGCCAAACTTGATACAAGACTAATGCGCTGCAACCCGAATTATGTGTTAAGTACTCCCCTTCGTCTGTTAAGTCCAAGACCTCACCGGTACCTCCAACCAATGCTAGGGGTACTCTTCTTCCCCCTTAGCCCCCCGAACCGCAAAGGGGGCAAGCACAAACCAGAAAAACAATAGCTCCAAGCTTTCCTCGCAAGGAAGAGCTTCCACTATTTCTCAAGCTTGAAATCCCAACTCTCACAAGTAAAACACAGTCCAACAAAATTTTGGTAGAATAACAATACTAATCAGAAGTGACACTTTCCCCCTTCTACCCCATTTCTTTTATAGGTAAATTCTCATTGGCACTTGTCGACAAGCACAAGTAATTCAACTTTTTAATTATTTTATTAGTGATTATTCACCCACACACGTGTCTAACTCTCCCCAAGTTGCACAAATAATTACCCTCTTTATTTAATTTAAGAAGCCATTTTCCCTCATATTCCCCAATGTGTTCCTATTTTTGCTCTTAGTTGTCCCTTTGTTCCCCAATTTCTCATTTAATGAGTGTCCCCTAACTAGATCTTAGTTAGAGTTGAATTATGAGTCTTCATTTAGTTAGGATTTATGGGAGATTAACTCAAAATGATACTCTGTGTGCATCTATTCTCTCATGTTTTAATTTCTTTCTATTTTGAAAATCCCTTTATTATTTTCATGCACACATGTTTTTTAACCCAACCTCTATTTTTTATCACTCTTTTTCCTAGAGTTTGACTTTATCTCAATTTTTTTTTATTTAATATTTTTATTTAGTATCTTAATTACTCTTAGACTTAGATTTAGTCTTAAACTTAGGCTTAGACTCTTGTTAGGCTTCTAGTTTATAATTTATTGTTTAATTAATTCCGTGTTCTAACAAGGTCTAAATATTTCATTAATTTCTCTAGGCCATCTAGATTTATTGACTCACAGTTTAATTATGCGACGTGCCCTTCAAGACGCACTTCCATGCTCCAAGGGTGCCACTTGCCTTTGACTGGTTTTGGAAGTTTGTCTGACCATTGGATTCAACACTCCATTCAGTCGACCTTGTGAGAGACTAAGGGCTTCTAAGGAATAAGGATTTTGCCTTATTGTGTGCCCCTTAGGTTTCCTCATGAACGATTGTCTCAGTCTGCCCTCACGACATTGTGTACCTACTGAACTAGGTAATCGTTAACCTACAATTCAGGTCACAACGAGAGTGCTAGTAGGTTGTGACATGGACGTTGCCACACCTCTCCCTGAAATGTATAGCTTTTGTGCATTGCCCCTTTACTCCTTATGTGAGTCAGTTTAGCAAGCATCATCAAGCCTGCATCCACTGACAAAAACGATGTCAATAATCCATATACATAAATCATATTGTAATCAATCATATGTCACATGTGTGTAAAATAAAATACTCAAACAAATAAAATACACTCCCTGACTCAATCTCAAGTGCAAGGAAGTCCATTGATGCCATCAACATCCATAACCTGTCATGTGTCCTGCACACTCAGGAGAACTCGTCAATAATATCTGCTAATGCATATACATAAAAATAACAATAAGTCACAATACATCATCATCATCATATATAACTCATTATTGAAACGAAATCATAATGTACCATAACTGGATCACTTGCCCGCAAGTGTCCTCAAAGAATAAGTCAATATAAGTGTGCTCAGTAGAACGAGATGTTACATTGCTCGATAAATAATTTCCAGGGGGCAAGAATTAACAACTCTTGTAGCATCACCAAACATGAAACTAAATAAAATAAATATTGTGATATAAAACCTAATCCAAAAATATCATAGTCGTAGATTCGAGTCTTATGGTTTCACAACTCTTTCAAGATCCCAGGGTTAATAACTTCCTAAAATTTATGGAAACAAACCACACATGACCATTCACACACTTGGACAAAATTTAAAAGCATGAAAATAAAATAAAGGCATAAGGAAACTAAGCAATCAAATATTCAAAGCAAAAGAAAGCAATTTAAACCATCACACCATCTTTGCGGAAAAGAAACACACCATGCTTGCATTTAATGAAGAAAACTAACTACAAGATACAATTACATAAATAAAATAAAGAACCGCAATGCTCTCATGGAGCGAGCTCTTTCTCCTAAGATTTCATGGTGGGGAATTAAATTACGACATCATAGAATTTAATCAAATCATAAAACACAATAAAATTACGTACTTACAATCCATATAAGAGAAGATCTTGAAATGCTTTATATACTCCATTGTGGATTGGACATTTTCTCCAAGATTACTCCCCTTGGAATGGAGAAGACACTCTTTTATACCACCTCCGGCAGTATATAGTGTTCGTTCAGTTTTGACTTTCATATAAATTTGGTTTGAATTACTATTTTTTTAAGAAATCTAATGTTTAACATAATGAACCATAAACTTTTATTTTTTAATACATAAAATAAAATATTTATCAAATATTTGATTGCATGGTAAATTTAAAGCGTTATTGGAGACATCACGTAATTCGAGAAATTTAAATTAATTGAATGTCCTGCTAATATCTTCCTCTGTCTTTCTTATATCTTCGAGGTTTATACAACATGCCCAGGTTTATATCTTGGAGGTTGCTTCTTTAAATATTGATCTCGAGCGGCTCTACAAGGTATCGTATTAAAGTACTATCATTCTTAAAACCAAATGTACGATAACCACCCCTTTTTATAAATGTTGATATCGATCGGTTTCTGGCATCGATCGATGTCGACATGATTGACATGAAATGACAAACTTGCGAGGCATGGCTAGATCATCACCTACAATCACACATGACCCCCTGGAGTGGACGGGACATGGAAACCAATGGGTGAGACATTCGAACATGAAGTCCATAAAAAGGCTCATGTACACTACATAAGTCCCCATTTAACCTTATCGCCTTTCATCTTCCTGATACCCCTATGTGACATGAACAGATGAAGACAATGCACATGTTGCACAATTATGGTATCTGTATTGATGGCATGTAAAGGTAAAAAAATTGGCACATTATAAGCATAGCTTATAGTCGGTGGGATACTAAACATACTCATTGAAAGTGGTTGGCAGGCATCCAAAACATCCATCTCATGCATACCACAAACTCGGGGATTTATATATTCCATGTCAATTATGAATTATCAGAGAGATCTTGTATTGTTGATAATGAGTGCTTTTGCATTATATTTGTTTGTAATGTTTTAGAGTTCTAAAACATGTTGAAAAAAAATGATTGAGACCATGCATAGAAACTAAATAAACAGGTAAAATAAGATTTGATTTAGGAAGGTAGAGGGGATTCAAGTAATAAGGGACCAGATACAAACCCAAAAGTGAAATATTTAGTGCAAGTCTCCATCTCGATTCTGGAATCCATTATCTGGTTGTATGAATAAATTATGAATGGGGGCATGGCCCATTTTGATTCAAAAGCACACTGGCGACCGCAGTTTCATGTTTACGTTAATGTCCAGTGTGGTTCATTTATGAATGTTTGTGCAGATTAAGGGACAACGAATGTATAAATGGAAACAAAATGGATACACATGCATTGCAATGCATTGGAAAAATCACGCAATAAGCATTAGCTTCAAGGTAGATTGGTCAGAGTTAGGACTATGATTAAAATAGTCCAATTCAAACTAATCTTTTTATTAACTTTGGAGGAGGTATACGCAGCTCCAATGCATTTGTTTATACATGAGTTTGCTTTGAGAATAGGATAAAGAACTAATAAATTTAGATCCATTTTTCTCTCATGTGGTTACAACCATTTACTAAGAAGTAAAAACTAAAAACCTAAATTATTACAAGATCTTTGCCAATAATTCAAAACAATTCACACTAATCTTGCCTATGATCCAAGATTCTTTCCACATCCAAGATAGTTTATGATGATCCAAATCCATGACAAATATTCAATGGTTGAAGAAGAAATTCGAATTTGGAGCTAGGTGGTAAAAGTAAGCATTGTTGCAAACTCCAATGATGCCTATAATCATCACCAAACTAACCCAATTTTCAGGGTTAAGTGAGAACATCATATTTTTCTAAGATTTAATCATAAACTCACTTAAAATACAAAAATAAATGCATTGGAAAATAATAAGTCTAACCCCTCATATAAACATTAAAATGGTCTTAATGCAAAGTTACAAGAAAACGGAAAATGGTTAAAAGTCAAGGAAAAATGGTGTGAAAAATGACATTTTGGTGACCCAATAGCTTGTGTGCATCCTTCCTAACACTAGGGGGTTGATGAACCGGGATTAATCCAGAATTGACCAACAAAACCCCAAGGCGTCAACATATCAATCTTCCATCCCCTAACATTGGGGGGTTGATGAACCAGGGTTAATCCAGAATTGACCAACAAAACCCCAAGGCGTCGGCATATCAATCTTTAGTCAAGGACTGAAGAAGGTCTCACACGATATTCCATGAGAATCATAGAGATTGTTTGGTCTTGTGTAAGAGATGAAGGGATCAAGCATACCAGGAAGCCAATCGGGCTGGATAGCATGCATTCCATCACAGTTCATTAACACACTAACCACATGCAACATTAGCACATTCATCCATTAAACTCAGAATAAACACAACCATTGACATAGAGAACATCAACTTTATATTATTTCCATTAAATGATAGAATGCATACATCAAGAGACTTACAATGCCATATCATAGGAATAGTGCCCTATGCTCTGATGCATTCTACAAGTGATGCACTACAATGCGTTATTTTCTCTTTGTTCATATTCTGCACATACTACTAGACTGACTCCATTACAAACTCTCCATGAAATTGTTCCAGCCACATACAAAATCGTTACACAAACTCATAACATGATTCCTACAAAACTTGAATTAACTTCTCTACTACTGCAGATCTTAGACTCTCTCTTATGTTTCTTTGTTGCTCCTTTTCCTTCTCTTCTCTGCTCTGACACTATGTCTCTTTCGCCTCTGCTCCACTCGCTCTGGTGATCACCATTTTCACATGCTTCTGCCACCAGCATGCAACCCACATAACAACTTTGGAGTGTGGTAGTCCTAACAAACTTTCCAGCTCATCCATTATCTACCCCACGATCTCCCATGCTATCTGGGTTCATCATTTGGGAAGATTCCTAAAGATCTTCTTATGATTTGGCGTGCGTGCAGTATCTTTATGATCTTTAGTGCGGAGTGTAGAAATTTGATTGGCATGCGTGCCTTTTTGGGTTGATCTAGTGGTCTAGATTCCTCAACAATTTTTGTCAATCCATGTAGGTAAACTTATGAGACATAGGCACAATATGTGCAGAACTAGTCTTGATATTGCCTAAAACTTCCTACTAAAATCAAAGTAGTAAATTGTCAGACTCACAAAGAGAAGTTCATTATTTTGGTCATGATCACTCAGACTTGAATGACAATGGTATGGAATCAGATCACAAATAAACTCTTAGTTATGCTTATTTGCAAATATAATATGTTTTAGTCAACCGAGATTCAAGACCAACAAGGGAATTTCCAAGTGTGACTTAAAAGGTTGAATGAAAGGTAAATTACCCTATCAATGCAATAAGGAAATGTCTTGATAAGAAAAACAAAAAGGAATTGCAGGCTCGATTCAAACTCTGAAGATATTTATGTGATGATTGTTTGTATGGCACAGTAGATGAAAGATCATTCAAGCAAGTTGTTGTCTTTAGCATCAATATCTGGAACAATCGTTAATCATCATAATCAAAGTAACATTGCTTGCAAACTATTTAAAATAAATTCTTAATCTACAGGAAATTGTAACAGTGCATGTAACTCTACAAGAAATGAATGCAAGTAAATGAAAGCAACTTCTAAAACAACTTACACAAATACAACACATACCAAGGGGCCCTCCTGGAATATGTTGTTTAAGGAAAACTCAAACTGTGTAAAATATCTTAACTCATAAATTAAAGGCAAAGCTCCATTATATTAATGCTTCAATACAATTCAACAGTTACAAGCAAGTTTGATTCATAATCTATATATTCTCACCAACTTGGATATCCCATGTTCTCTAATATTTATGCATATCATAGGAATTC
>SNQJ01S0203407.1:0-12392 GCA_010110895.2 Picea sitchensis
GGAGATAGATGAGCTCGACCCTAAAATTCATTGTATTGAAGACACTTCCCCTTTTCCCCATTTGACTCAATCTGCATATGAAGAATCCCTTATGAACATTCAAATCAATGAGTTGGGTAAAGGGGAAAAGGCCAACAACACTCCTAACAAATACCATCTCAGGTCAAAGAAGAAAGAAGGGAATTTTGGTAGCCATGTTCAACCCCTCAAAGCGGAAAGGCCTGCTAAACCTACAACAATCACTACTAAAGAAAAGAAAACTCATAATACTTCTCCATAAGCTAAAGAACCTGTCTCTGAGGTAAGGGAAGCTCCTAAGCCTCTTTCCTCTTTTAGTTTTGAGCATGAAATTCAAAAGATTAGAATTCCCGTACCCCTCTCAGAACTAGTTAAAAATGAAGATTTCAAAAGGTCCCTCTCCAAACTGCTACAATCTGAGTCCCCCCAGCCTTCCACAGACTTAGTAAATCTTCAAGATGAAAAGCCAGTAGTCGTCCTAGGTCCCATGATAGAATACGGAGATGATTCATCCCCTCCCTTCTACACATCCCTGAACATACATGATAAGGTGGTGCATAATTGCCTCATGGATTCAGGAGCTTCCCACAACCTTGTGCCCAAAATAATCATGGAAGAATTGGGATTGGAAGTGACAAAGGATTATCATGATTTGTACTCTTTTGATTCAAGGAGGGTGCAATTCCTTGGATTCATCAAAGACTTGGTGGTATCTTTATTTCAGTTTCCAATGAAGAGTGTGATCATGGACATTGTAGTAGCTGATGTTCCCCCCAAGTTCGGCATGTTGTTGTCAAGATCTTGGATTAAAAAACTTGGAGGAACATTACAGATGGATCTCACGTATGCCACCATTCTATTCTTTAGAGGGGAACACAAGAGGTTGTACAGAGAATCTCAGCTGGCCTACATTGTTAGTGATGAAGAAGACCCCACCAATCATCCTATATTTTCACTCGACACTGATTTGGGGTCTAGTTTATTGCATCTCACTGATACTCCTGAAGCCCCTTTTCAAATCAGAAAGCAACCCATATTTAATCACGAGATACCTCCTCCAACCACCTATGTTTGGAAGATGTTCTTCGATGGAGCTTCTTCTAGCGAAGGCGTTGGCGCTGGAGTGGTTTTTGTGTCGCCTTGTCAGGAAACCATATCCCTATCATACAAGCTAGAATTTGAAGCTACCAATAATGTAGCAGAATATGAATCTCTTGCTCTGGGTTTAAGAACTGTAAAAGAAATGGGAATTGAGGGGCTAGCAGTGTTCAAAGATGCTGAGTTGATAATCCAGCAAGTCAGAAATTCTTATCGGGCTAAGCATCCTTGGCTCAGGAGTTACAAAAATGAGGTGTGGGAGCTGATTGTTAATTTCTTCTCAACTTTCAACATTTCTTTTATTCCAAGAGAGGAAAATACTTTGGCCGATTCCTTAGTTGTCTCAGCTAGTCTGTTAAAGATCCCTATGTCGCCTAAGATCAAATATAATGTTGAGATAAGATATAGGCCATCTGTACCGGACAATATCAAGCATTGGAAGGTATTTGAAGACGATCTTGAAATCAAAAAAATTCTTCAGTCTGTCGATGAATTTTCTGCATTGCACATTGATCAGGATCCTGATCTCGAAAGTCACCCTCACCCTGAGGTATTTTTAAATAAAATTGCTAATCACCATATTGTTCATCTGCCTAGCAATCACATTCCGAAGGGACTAGTCCCTTTAGAAATATTGTTCGATGGGAATGATGTGGCAGTAAAGGGTAGGGTTTCAAATGACCATGTTGATACAACAAAGTGCAACATCGGCACACAGGAGGAGCCTAAGTATGTCAAGTTGTCAAGAAGTTTGACCGAAGAGAAGAGGGCCGAATATACCGAGTTATTAAGAGAATTTACTGATGTGTTTGCATGGACCTATGAAGACCTCAAGACATATGACACATATGTTATTGAACACAATATCCCACTGAAGGAAGAGGCTAAGCCATTTAGGCAGAAGCTAAGACAGATAAATCCCATGTTGTTTCCTGTCATGGAGAGAGAAGTGAAGAAGTTATTAGATGCCCAAATCATTGTCCCCTTGAGATATTCTGAGTGGGTGGCCAATTTGGTCCCGGTGAGGAAGAAAAGTGGAGAAATTAGGCTCTGTGTTGATTTCAGGAACCTAAACAGGAGCTCAAAGAAATACAATTATCCCTTGCCCAACATGGAACACATATTGCAGAGAGTAACTGGTGCATCTAGGATATCCATGATTGATGGTTTTTATAGCTATAATCAGATATCAGTCATGCCTAAGGACAGAGGAAAAACAACCTTCCCCACTCCTTGGGGCACATTCATGTATGCCAAAATTCCTTTTGGATTAATGAATGTAGAAGCAACATTTCAGTGAGCCATGGACATAGCCTTCATTGGGGAGAAAGATCAGTTTGTGGTGATCTATCTGGATGACATCACAGTCTTCTCCGGGTTTGATAAAGAGCATTGTTGTCACTTGAGGAAAGTTTTCTTGGAATGCCAGAGGTTTGGCCTTTCCTTAAATCCCAAGTAATATTTGTTTACTATGAAGGAGGGGAAGCTGTTAGGCCATATAGTATCACCAGAGGGAGTGAGAATTGATCCTATCAAGGTAGAGGAAATTCAAACCCTGTCACTTCCCAGGTCTAGAAAGGAAGTCTAGGCATTTTTAGGGAAGATTAACTTTCTGAGGAGGTTTGTCTCAAATATTGTTGAGTTGGTGAAACACATCACATCCATGCTCAGAAAGGGAAATTAAGTAAAATGGATTGTTGAACCCAGGGAATCTTTTGTCCAAATAAAAAAGGCATTGACTGAGGCACCTGTGCTGATCAGTCCTGATTATTCCAAGGATTTCCTAGTTTTTTCTTTTGCTTCTTTTGATACAGTAGAAACGATCTTATTGCAGAAAAATGAGGAAGGGCGAGAGAAACCCATTTCCTTCTTCAATAAGGCATTAAGAGATGCAGAAATCAAGTATGAGATCATGGAGAAACAGGCCTATGCCTTGGTGAAAGCTCTTGAATCTTTCAGAGTCTATGTCTTGCACTCAAGAGTGACTGCATACGTCCCTTCAGCCTCTATGAAAGATATCCATGTACAGCCTGACATAGATGGGAGAAGAGGTAAATGAATTGCCAAGATCCTTGAGTTTGACCTGGAGATAAATACCACCAATTTGGTTAAAGGGTAGAGTTTAGCCAAGCTGCTGGCTAAATCCAATTGCAAGGCCTTGGGGGTTAGCTTCATCAATGTTTTCTCAAAAAATCAGCAAGATGAGTCATCCAACAAAAGCTCTCAGGGTGGCTTATCACTAGCAGAATGCACTTGGTACAAAGACATTTTGTACTTTTTGCAAGAGTTGAATCCTCTTGATGGAATGGGAAAAAGAAAGGCAAGAGATTTAAAGCTCAAGACAGTCAGATATTGCCTTATTGACCAAGTCTTGTACTGGAGAGACCCTCTAGGGGTGTTTCTGAGGTGTCTGAACCCACAGGAAGCCCAGAAAGTTATGTTTGATCTCCATAGCAGCCTTTGTGGAGCGCATCATTTATCAAAGACCACAGCTCACAAAATTCTCAGGGCTGGGTACTACTGGCCCACCTTATTCACTGATTTCTGCAGAGAAGTCAGAGCTTGCATCAAATGACAAAGGTTCTTAGGAAAGCAGCAGCTCAAATCTCTGCCACTAAAGCATGTAGTAGCTTTAGCACCCTTTCAATAGTGGGGGTTGGACTTCATTGGAGAAATTCATCCTCCTTCAAGTGGCCAGCATAGATGGATCCTGACTGCAATAGACTATTTCACCAAGTGGATAGAAGCTACCCCCACCAGGAGTGCTTCACACAAGGTAATTATCAGCTTCCTGGAGGATATCATAGCTAGATTTGGCTATCCCAGCAGAATTATCACTGATAATGCTACTTCTTTCAAGTCTGAGCCTCTGGTTAAGTTCTGTGAGCAGTTTGAGATTTCACTATTTCACTCCACTCCCTATTATCCTCAAGGAAATGGACTGGAAGAATCTTCCAATAAAATACTAATCAAACTCGTTAAAAGATTATTGGAAGACAATAAGAGGGCCTGGGATTCAAAGATCAAATTCACTCTATGGGTTGATCGAGTGACAAAAAATAAGTCCCTGGGCACCTCACCTTTTCAAATTTTTTATGGGACGAAGGTTGTGTTTCCCACTCAGCTCGCTTTACCTGTAGCGAAATTCTTTCAAGATCATGAAGGAGAGCCAGACCATATGGTCAGAAGAATTCATCAAGTGGTGGAAGTACAACAAATCAGGGAGCAGGTAATGGACATAGCTCATAGTCATCAGCAGAAGATCAAGTAAGCCTTTGACAGGAAGGTCAGGAAGGAGGAATTCAAGCTAGGAGATTTGGTGCTTAAATGGGAGGCACCCAGGTAGGATAGGGGCAAACACAACAAGTTTGATGCCCTTTGGATCGGGTCCTTCAAAACCTCTGAAGTATTCTTAAATAACACGTACAGGTTGCAGGATTTGGAGGGTGAAGAAGTCTTTAACGACCCAGTAAATGGGCATTTCCTAAACAAATGTTTTATTTTAGCCTTAGACGACTCCTCTATTTTTGTAAATATTATTTTTCTGTTTATTTTCGGCTTAATAAATGACTCCATAGCCCAACAGCAAGGCACTGAAATTGCGAGTTCTTAGAGCATCGCAGGGACGACTCTATCACCCATGGAGCCTAATGTTAGCACCAATTCTTGCAAGGGGGGTGTTTCTCTCTGATTTCAGGCCCTTGGCATAAAATGCAAAGAAACGGGTTTTGAAAAAACCATGAAATGTGTTTTATTCAAAGGCCGCATTCATGAGCATCAAGCATAGCACACAGAATAATTCCATTTCGGGCTTAAAATCAAGCGAGCAGGCATTTTTGTTTTCAGAGGAAAGGATCCATCGATGGAGTAGATCAATGGTCATCGGGTAAGCCAGAGTCGTGGATTTGCATGAGGTTTAGCGCATGGGCTCATCCCTTAGGGCCAAAGTCACGAAATGATCATGGTCATCTGATCCAATCGGGACACGTGGCACCTGATTAAGTCTAGTCGCCATCTCGACTATTGCGACTTTGAAATATAAGGGTCGACTCCCTTCCATCCATGATACACGAGATGTGAAGGCACCCTTGGTTGTGGGCCCACGGTCATAGCATAGGGTCGTATGGAAAGGCGGTTGGAGGAAGAGGAGCGAGAACTCCTAGTAGGAGAATCCCCGAAAGGATAGGGACTGTTAGTCTTGGAGGACACGTGGCACCTGATTAAGTTTGGTCACCATCTCGGCTATCGCGACTTTCAAATACAAGGGTCGACTCCCTTCCATCCATGATACGCAAGATGCGAAGGCACCTTTGGGTGTGGGCCCACGGGCATAGCACAGGGTCATATGGAAAGGCAGTTGGAGGAAGAGGAGCGAGAAATCCCGGTAGGAGAATCCCCGAAAGGATCAGGACCATTAGTCTTGGAGGACACGTGGCACTTGATTAAGTCCATTCTCCATCTCGGCTATCACAAATTTGAAATACAAGGGTTGACTCCCTTCCATCCACGATACGTGAGATGCGAAGGTGCCTTTAGGTGCGGGCCCACAATCATATCACAGGGTAGTATGGAAAGGGGACAAAGCAGATGAGGGGCGCAGAGCCAATGTGTTCAAGGGAAAATGGATCGTGTTCGTTGATTTTGAAGCCAGATCCAACCACCGATATGGAAGGTCGTTTCGCAGTTTTAGTCACCAAGGTTCCTAGACACTGGAATGGTGGAATATCCCGAAAGGAGAAGTGTCGAAGCACCTCTGGAACAAGGCGCCAGGTCATGGCCATGGGTTACATTGAAGGCGGAGCCAAAATAAAAAGGAGGCTAGCCTCTGAGCCCTGGGAAGCAAGCGCATGGTCGTTCCTTGTGCTCAAAGTCTCAGCCTCCCACCGTGGAGGAAGGCAATTAATGAAAATTGAGCAGGTAGTTGAAACCTCAGCTCAAGCCATGAATATAATGCATGGAGGTTCTGGCAGGCAGTCTGCCCATGATCGTCCTATGTGCAGGTTTTCCTAAAAAAGTCATGCCGATCTGATGTCCTCGTCTGACCAGAGGAGCCTGCACACGCTAAATTGGACTTTAATGTCTCAGCTACCCTCTTGCTGCCAAGGGGGAAAATTCCTCTGAGTATATATACTCAGTTTTTGTATTTTTGTAGGGATGGATGGTAGAGTAGAGCTCCCGACTGTAATGTTTTAATGAAGCACTAGTTTTCCTGGCTATGTATCTGCATATGAAATTTTCTTGTTCAATGTAAGGCAGCTCTCTTTTTCATCTGGTTTCGATCTCATACTAAAAGGGTTCATGATTGATTGATTCACATGAATCGTCGTGACTGTGTTATGATAAAGGATTTATTATAGCGTTGTTATGTTCTTTTAGTGTTTCTACTTTTGAATATAAGAGGTTCTTGTGTTCAAAGTTTTCTTCTACAGGTTGTTGGAAGCTCGATGCCTACAACAGGCCTTCTCATTTCCTCACAGAAGTCTTCCTCCTACTCACCCTTATTACAAATTACTGACTGAAGTTAAACCATGACCTCATCTGCTTCTGCATGCCTGGACTAGTTTCCGAGTTAGAACAATATTGTTCTGAGTTTTCTTCCATTCATCACCCTTTATCAACAAATAGTGACATAAACTGATGGGCTTCAGGCTTACTCCTGTTGTAATCCAGGAGTGACTTCTGACACCAACAATCACCAAAAAAGGTTTTTTCAAATTTTTTGGAACATGAAGCTTTAGTTGATATAAGTTTTCCTAATCATTTCTCCTCATAATCTTGTTGATTTTTATTTCCATATTATGCACTTATTCTTGAGAATCATTCTTGTTGGGTTTTAGTGTACATGGAAGGTTTATTTATTGAAGATTTTTCCTTTATTTTAGTTCTCAGATATGCAATTTAAATGTTTTCGTACATATCATCCACACACTACTACTTTCCCATATTCATCCCATGCTTCCATGTTCCCATTTTATTTTATTATTGATTTTTTATTTTTACTTTTTATTTTTTAGTTCGATTTGATGACTGGCATTTTCAGTTTTAGGTTTCTTTTAGTTTAGTTTAGTTTTATTTTATTTCATGATTGGGTTAGCTTCAATGGTTACGTTGTTGTACAAATTATGTTGACCATTCAATTTGAATGATGGTATTTCTCTGAGCTGACCAGAATCCTTTAGTTGACCTGTGGATTAATCTTTGAGTTTGAGTATGGGCAGGTCTAACTCCGGTCACACACTGAAAAGATTCTTACGAGTCATAAAAAACATGGGATTTTCTGTCTAAAATATCCTTATGAAGTTATTAGCTTTAGATAATGACTAATAGTTGAGGTGGAACACATGTGCTTACATAACATACCATGATAATCCATAAGTAGAGGAAAATGTTTATCTGATTTTTTCTTTGAGCTCCATCAACCTTTCATTTATAAGATGGATAATACAATGATGTTTCTTTGGGAGACATATGGTTTAGTACTTAAATTCATAAAATCTAATTACCATATCAAAGAAAATCTCATATCACCACACTTCCTTCACACCCAATTGCACATGCATACTTATATGTAAATCTAAATGGGTGAGTAGAATTTGAAATACAAATGAAGTAGAAAACACTATTAATAGTTTGGTAAGTACAAGTTGTTAAATTTTCTAATTTCTAGATATGATAATTATTTCCTTATGATTTCAAACCGAATTTAATTCCATTGTTATCATAGAATAATTACACACTAAAAATCTCAATTGAAATAAAACTGTAGTGGAAATAACAGAATCATAGAAAGATCTTCATGCACATTAGACACAATATTTTTACACTAGGAAACCCAACAACGTTTCTTAAGAAGAAATTTAATCAAAGTTCACAAATACATCACCAAACAAATGAATAATGCAAGCATATAGAAGGTTATGCCTGAGCATGAGGAAGATCCATCAAGGTTGGAGAACCACTAGACAAATATAGCACACCTCAAAATTTGTGCAACTGGAAACTGCAATTGCAATTGTAACTGGAAACTACAACTGCACTTGCAACTGTAATTGGAAAATGCAACTACAATTGTAACTGACAACTGCAACTTCAACTATAACTGCGCACTAGATGAGAAGAGATGTGTTGTGCATCAAAATGAAATGATCCAACCTTTATTTATACAGTTTGAGTCACCTTCAATTTACTGGCAGGGTCGAATTGTCATTTTTGTCCTTAACTTTATTTTATTTCTTTTGTTGCTTTTACAAGTGTTTCTTCAAAGCCTACTTGATCTTCTTGTATTTTATTTTCTTCTTATACTTTTTGGATTCTTCTTCAATGGTTTCTTTGTATTTTATTATTGTGAATGACTACCCGAAGTGGCAAAACTTCAACACTCCCTCTCAATGATGGATAGATTCTCCATACTTGGATTTTTTCTATTATAGAAAAGTTTCTTCATGAGCCATGTTGATGATCCATCTCCACACAATTTTTTCTAGTACCTCAGGTCTAAATGAAGACTGAACTTGGACCATTCACCTACAGAAGTACACCCTTGTGAGTGAATGTCACCATAGGTAAACCCCTGTGAGTGAATATGCCATTCTCCTCTATTTAAAATACAAATCCTAGGAGAATGACGTCTGATGTTATATGACATGTGGAAGCACCTCAAGCACCTTGATTCCATAGGTAAAATCCTATAAATAAGGAATACACTTGGGCCCATTTACCCCGGAAGTAAATGTATCCTTCTCCCTATGCCATATCTAGGAGAAGGTCTTCTCGATTCCTACTGAGGACACTCACAACCACAAGTACACCTTTGCGAGTGAGTGTCACTTACAAGTAAACCCCTATAAGTAAATCTTTCATTATCAACTGGTTAAACTACTAATCCTGGGATAATGACACCCGATGCAGCCACACACTGAAACAACACTAACACCTTGAGTCTTATTTCCTTTGAAGAGTACTCCTGGGCCATTCACCATAGGTACACCCTTGTGACTGAATGTCTTCCTGATGCTTACTCCTGGAGAACCATCAACACCTCTAGTATTTTGTCCTTCAAAAACTACACTCGGGCCATTCTCCATTGGTCAAATCACCATGACCAATATCAGGATAATGTTTAAACCATGCTACAAAAAATCAAAACTCTCTCTCAATGAGGGAGACATTATGCATCATGCTAATATTGTCCCTGGAGTAAACAAAATTTTCTTTGGAGATACTCTTGGTGAGAATTTCCACTATCTACTCATATGTGGATTTGTGGTGAAGCTTCACCGTGCCCTTTTGCACCATCTCTCAGATGAAGTCCTACAAGAATATTCTAAATCCACACTACTTCATAACTTGTGACATTGGTTGTGATATACTCTGTCTCTATTGTAATGAGTGCTACAAAATTATACTTCATACTAATCTAGGATATCATAGTTGATCATAAGCTGAAGAAACACCCCGAGGTGTTATTTTTTCCCACTGCACTCCATGCCCAGTCATAATCAATATATCTCTATAGCATCACATCACCACCTAAGACATATCTCATACCATATCCTATTGCACCATGCAGGTACCTAAACACATGCTTTTCTGCAACCCAATGGAAGTTCCTCGACTCAACCATAAACTACCTCAGGCTGCTCATTGCAAAGAAAATATCTGACCTAGTGTTAACTAGGTACATCAAGGATCCAATAAACTACTTATACATAATGGGATCCACCAAATCTGAATCTGAAGTGGAATCACTCATCTTCTTCAATTTTTTCATCATAGGTGTAGCCATGGACTTACAGCCAATCATACCAAATATGATTAAGATCTCAATTGCTTACTTCCCTTATCTAAGGAAGATATTTCTTGGTCTCTGTCATATCTATAATCCAAAGAAATAATGCATCAAGCCATGATCCTTCATTTCAAACTCTAAGGCTAAATCCCTCTGTCACTGAAGCAAACCCTACTATCCATTCTACCTCACTAGTTTCTCCCACTATGACTGAGAAAAATCACATACCCTAGTCCTCCTGACTGACTACCTCCTTTGTCACTATATGTCATAGTCAGAGCCTCATAGTGTCTCATACTAGATGGATTTGACACTATGTATCCCACAAAATTACACTTCTTTCCATAAGGTTCTAACTTCGTCCTCTTCTCCTTCAGTACATGGATGCATAATGTCATGTTCAAAAATCCATGTATGGATAGTTTGGTCCATGTATGAAACCAAATATCATCTAGACCTATTGCTACCTACAACTATCACTATAGCTCCCTCTCAGAGCTATCACCTATGACCTTCATGGAACAAGAACAAGAACAACACTCTTCCATTGTTGTGACCAATCATTCCTCCACAGTAACCTCCCCAGAACAAGAAAAAAACAAGAACATCTCCATGGTAACCTCCATGGAATTTAACCTTTCTAAAAGGGGTTGGAACCAATGTAATTTCCATAGGGTTACTAGGATAGGAAAGAGATAAATTTAGCTTTTCAACAAGTACATCATTAGTACTAAATAATGAGCATTTACATAATGATCATCGTACCAAAAATATTCAAGTGTTACTATAAATTTATAGAAAAAGTACTCAGTATTAATATACCTCTAAAGATTGTTTTCCCAGTTATAAAATTCACTAAAGATGCAACAATACAAAATATAAAACCTAATATGCAAAACTGGAGTCTTTTTGTTGTTGTTCCATTTGATTTCAAGTTGTCATACACTGTTGGAGACATCACCACTGCTACATCCAACTCTTATACTATCCACCATCTTGAAAAAAATAAATCAATAAATATGAAACAAAAGGTTCAATGTCTAGGAAAATGTCAACAAGTCTGAAAACCCTAAAATTTCAACTTTCATGGAATGTCAATTTGAGAGCACTAGTAGGTGCACTAGGGAAAGGTGAGTTGCTCTGTGGTAAAATTTGTCCCAACAACTTGCAATGAATTCTCAATGATCTTGACAAAACTTTGAAATAGAAAATTTTATGTGCAACAACAAATCTCAACAAATCTCTAATTCCAAGTTGAATTTTCTAATTTCTAGATATGATAATTATTTCCTTATGATTTCAAATAGAATTTAATTACATTCTTATCAATAATTACACACTAAAAATATCAATTGAAATAAAATTGCAGCGAAAATAATAGAATCATAGAAAGATCGACATATATAGTAGACACAATATTTTTACCCTGGGAAACCCAACCTTAGGAGAAAACCCAACAAATTTTCTTAAGAAAAAATTTAATCCAAGTTCACAAATACATCACCAAAAAAATGAAGAATACAAGCATATAGAATGTTGTGCCCTAGCATGAGGAATATCCCTCAAGTCTAGAAAACCTTTAGACAAAGATAACACACCTCAAAATTTGCACAATTGGCAACTAGCAACTGGCAACTGGCAATTGGAAATTATAACTACAACGATAACTCGTAAGTGCAATTGCAATTGTAACGGGCAAATGGAGTTGCAACTGCAACTATAACTGGAAACTACAACTGCAACTATAACTACACACTAGATGAGAAAATATGCATTGTGTGTCAAAATGAAATGATCCATCCTTTATTTATATAGTTCGAGTCACATTCAATTTACTAGCAGGGCCAATTGTCATTTTTGTCCTTTAAATTTACTATATTTATTTTGTTTCTTTTACAAGTGTTTCTTCAATGCTTCAATGGTGTCGACTTGATATTATTATCTTATATTTTCTTCTTGTGCTTTCTGGATTCTTCTTCAATGGTTTCTTTGTATTTTCTTATGGAGAATGACTTCCGGAAGTTGTAAAACATAAACACAAGTAGAACCATGGGGGCTATGGAATTTTGTTGGCAATCAGGCCATGATTATATGGTACCGAGGCATCTTCGTCAAGGATATGGAAACTCACCTAAAGTGAAGAAATGATGGGAAAATAGAAATGGAGAACACACTTATGTAGATGTTTTCTTATTGTAAAAAGTGAAAACCCATGGCTAAACCAAATCCAATAAGAAGTATGTAGCCAGTTAAAGAATTTACCTCTCTAATTGGCTCTTTGAAAATGATATGTTAGATGACAAGTACTTGAAATCTTGGTTTTATATCTTTTAGAAATTTGGCATCATTGTGGTACACATAAACTTTGGAAATTGTCTACATTTTTTAAACCTTATCTTTAACATTTATATTGGAAGTAAAGGCCCTATATTTATTTGATATAGATAGATGATTCCTCTAGTGTATCGCCATTTTTTGTGGCCACAAT
>SNQJ01S0203408.1:0-12480 GCA_010110895.2 Picea sitchensis
GATATTTTTACCAAGCCATTACCCAGAGAACCCTTTGAGTATCTCAGATAGAAGTTGGGGATGATCTCATCTTCCTTTATTAAATAAAGAACACATTCACTAATTCGAAATGCCCACAGTTAAAGTTAGCTATGGATCTCGATGATATTTTGTTTAAGGATGGATTTGTGTGCGTAAATAGGATTGGAGGAGAGAATATATCAAGTCCTTATTTTCCATTTCTATCAAAGGGAAGAATATCATAAAGGTCATTGATCTGGAAGTTGCGCACAATATCATAAAGGCCATTGATCTGGCAATTGAGCACATTTGGAATCAGAGCATATGTGGAGGTTATGCACATTGAAAGGGGGAGTAGTTTAGCATATTGATTTGAAAGTTACGCACATTGAAAGGGAGAACAACGTGTAGTGGCACACATTGAAAGGGAGTACCTCAGTATAAAGGCCATTGCTTTGGCAGTCACCTTTCAGAACAGAGATAAAATCTCTTTTGGTTTCCATCAATGAAAAAGGGGGAGTTTGTTGCACATATGTTGTCATTGATGTTGAATTGGTCATGGACATGGTCAATTATAGTGCAGAAAGTATGGAACAAAGTATGGTGCACATACAAAGGAAGTTGTGAAAGGATGAAGATAGAAGTGCACACAAGGATCGAAGGACAAAAGGATCAATAGCGTAGACAAGGGTCAATGGCACAGAAGAAAATATGCAGAGTGTTTTGAACTAGTGTGACGAATGATGCAGTGGAGTGTGCCAAGATGAAACTAGTGCGATGGAATGGACTGGGACAGATTGTGTGAAATATTGTGCAGAAGAAATTCCGCAGGGAGCCTTCAGCCAATATGACGAATGGTGCAGTGGAATGTGACGAAACGAAGTCCATGTAACATGTGACGAAGTAGAATGCAACGGGATGAACGAAGTGATTGGGTGAGCGCACTGTAGGGAAAGTACAACAGGATGAAGACCTACAACTTGAGCTTTGGGCTCTTATTCTATCTGTGTAGTAGATGCTCTATAGACCAAATTGTGAGTTGTTGCATCACTTATGAGGAGGTGCTCTGATAAGACTCAATTTTCTTGTTGAAGATGAGTTGGAGCTCATTCATAGGAAGATTTGGTCCATTTTATTATCCAAAGAATGTCCAAGTGTATCTGGTCAAGATTTGTCCATAATATAACCATCACGTGTCCACATACTTTATTTAGACACAAGTGTAACTGACAAGACCTTGATCTGGTCACGATTTGTCCACAATGTAACTGTCATGTGTCTACATACTTTATTTAGACATAAGTGTAACTGGAAAGACTTTGATCCGGTCAAAATATGTCCACATTGTAATTGTTATGCGTCCACATATAGGAAGGGGAACTCAATAACTTTTTTTATAAATAAGGATGTGCTCTGTTCAATTTGTGTGTGAATAAAAAGAGAATAAAAAGGACCTGTAATTGTTCAACAAAACTGAACTGGAGACATATCAAATTAATTTTTGTTGAGGAAAGTCCAGTTTTGTAAGAATATTTTTTTCCAAGGTGGCGGGGTGGTGCTAGGGTGAGTTAAAGCTCACTAAGGATTGGTGTCCTCATTATCTGCGATAGGTTGGTGTATGAGAGGATTGGTGTCCTCATTTGTGACAGGTTGGTGCCTGAGAGGATTGGTGTCCTCATTGTTTGTGACAGGCTGGTTCCTGAGAGGATTGGTGTCCTCATTTGGAACAAGTGGGTGCATGTCAAGATAAATAATTGAAAATTGTAAGTTGGTGCTTGTAGAAGAACATAAAGAAATATGTTTTGTGGGTTTTTTCCGCATTGGGTTTCCACGTAAAAATTATGGTGTAATGTGTTCTTTGTGTCGTGTTTTTTTCTTTTCATGTATTGCAACACTTCTAAATAACTTTAATTTGTTGAAAGGAAAGAAAATTTAGTAATCTGATACAATATTGAGTCACTCCCCCCGCCCTCCCTCTCAGTATTGTTGTAAGTTATAACATAGATGCCATGAAGATAGTCTTTACCATGAGGGGATATTCAATGATTTTATGCCCATGTATTTTATACCTAAAAACGTATTATAAAAAATTATGTACATCATAGATTGATATAACACTCCACCCCCAACCTATATCTAAAGAATCTTTTTTAGTGGCATGCACTCCACTCTATAGGGAAATATCAAAGCAAGTAACCCTTATGGGAAGTTATTGCAAAACTAGGATTTATATGACACATTAACCTTGAATAACTCTATCACCATTTAGCACTCCTTGTTCAACCTTGTCAAATATACTAGCATAACAAAAATATTCTAATATTCTTAAAGCTACATCTATAAGAAATGAGACCCCACCAAGCAATCTACTCAAGGATGTAACAGATGGAAGAATATAATCACCCAAAGTTTGTGCCACAATAAGGAGATATATTTCATAAATTGAAGTGCTTCTAAAGATGAGATAATTTCCTTCTTATATAAAGGCCTCACAAAAATTTATAATGCAAAGACTTAGCTTGTACAATCATACTTGCATTTTTATAAAATTTCCACAAAGCCCTTCATGATGTTTTTCCACTTTTTTGGACACCCAAGTTCCAAAGTAAGAATTTTAAAACCAAATTCTTATTCATTTCCCCTCAACAACTATATCAATGATAGAAACAAATTCAAAATGCCCAATTAGAGAAGCATCAAGACCCAAATATATTGATCATAAGTTACTTCTTTATTAGGCCATCAATATCATAAAGAATGCATCTAAAGTATACGAGCACTTCCAAACCTCCATAAATGGTTGTTGAGAGAAAATAAAGGGTAAAGAAAACCTAGATAAAAATAAATAGGATGGCGATGACAAGATGACTATAAAACATAATTAGACCCAAGAAACTAAAATATTTGGCCTTCTTCAAAGCCCAAAATGTGTACCCAACTAGTGCGAACACCATAACTACTAGTAATACCGTGCCTCTAGAACTATCCTTTTGTGTATGAACAAGATATGCCAAGAGTGAGGTTCAAAAACATAGTATGAATTCCTAACAAAGAAAGATCAAGATATGCCAAGAGTGAGGTTCAAAAACATAGTATGAATTCCTAACAAAGAAAGCTTAACTAGGTGCTTCTAATGATAAGCATAAAGAAGTCACATCAATATTAAAGACAATATGGAGATGTCCAAAAAGAGGCCCTTAGTTCTAACTAATAAAAGAATAATGAGGTGAATAGAAAACCATGGTTGTAGCAACAAATATTGTTAAAGGAAATTTCATACTCAAGAATGAGTACACTTTACTTAGGAAACTCTATCGCATTTCATTGTCTTTGAGGCCGAGGCCCAAATAAAATACTTCCCCTCTGCCATAACCCATTTCAATATCATCCTTTCTAATTTTTTTGATCGGTATGATGGCCTCCCTTGTCTGCTTACTTGCTACTAAATATCCATCAATTTCTTTGTTTCTTCAATGCCAATTCCATATTCAAAATATTGATATATAATTGATTGCAATTTTTCTCAAACAAAGTCATCTAAGACTTGTTAAATGCCTAAACATATGCAAAACATTAAGGCAATAATCTTTCAACTTCCCAAATTGTGAACTTGACATTATAATGCCCCTTTCATATAAAGTGTCTCTTCTCAAGAGATGATGATAAAATAATTACAATATAGTTTCACAATTGAACCAGCCCATGTTGTAAACAACCATGGATACATGGGATTAAATTGAAAATATAAAATACCCCTTCAATTTACATTATGATAACCTTAAAGCACCTTCAAAGGATGAATAAGATAGATAACAATACAAGTGTTTTTTCTTATTTATGACTATGCAACCATGGATACATGGTATTAAATTGAAAATATAAAATACCCCTTCAATTTACCTTATGATAACCTTAAAGCACCTTCAAAGAATGAATAAGATAGATAACAATACAAGTGTTTTTTTCTTATTTATGACTATGCAGACCTTGCCTATCAAGTGATAGAATAGAATGAGGTGCTTAAGGGCCACCAAATCAATAATAAGGAGGTAACTAAGTTTACAACATTGGCATGAGGTAATAGTTCATTTTTAAAGCCATAGAAATATCCCCATGCCCTTTCATCACATATTTCAACATGCTACAAAACTTTTCCTACCCAAGAATCAACTCTACATTTTCATTTAAATTTGAATGTATTTATTTGTTCTTTTATGATTTCATAGTGTGTTAGATTACTATATAGGTTTCTGGATTCACTATGTTTTGAAGCATATTGTCTACGTTTCAGACCTGCGATACGCAATCCATGATCATGACACGAAAATTAATGGAAATAAATCAGTAATAATTGAGGTTTAGATGCATGGATCTCTAGGAGAAACTTGAATTAATAATGAAAACAAAACCCTAGAGAAAGAAAAACCTAGGAACTACAAGTCGACTAGATAAAAATAAAACAAAAAGATAAAGGGAAAATGATAAAAACATAAAAAGGAATTAAACAAAAGAAAAATGAATGCAAATAAAATAAATAATAAGGAAAACAAAAAAAGAAAAAATAAGAGAACCCTAAAATTTTTTAAACATACGAAAAAATACTCAAATAACAGAAAGACTAGAAAGACAAGAGAGATAGAATAAATAAAATCTAAGCAAAAACAACAGACAAAGCAAAAGGAAGATAGAAACGAAAACAAGGAAACAACAAAAAGGACAAGAAGATGAAAATAAGGAAGAACTATAAGCACAAAAAAGTTAGACTAAAGGCTAACACTAAAGAGTGGGGGACCAAGATCTACTTAGCTTTAGGTCGTCATCCATATTCAGGCATTTTTTTCCTTAACAATTTCCATGGCCTCCCTAATACATATTTTGGATAAGTATCCTCCATTGCAAGAATATGTTGATTTTTCAATAGACAAGGTTTAAGTTCATTCCATTTTAGCATTTTACTTAAACTATAACCAATTATGTTGCAACAACCAAGATCACAAGAAGAAATACCTTGCACAAGTACACAAGAAGTATCCTGGGAAACCCTTCTCAACAAGGGAAGAAAACCCAACCAAATCCTTTGCTATCTTCTTCAAGAGAAAGACCTTCACCACCAAGAAAACCTAGCACACAAGAGGGTCCTTGCAAACCCTAGAAGACTAGCGCCCAAGAGAGGTGCACACTTATCCCAAGAAGATGTACTTGCTGAAATTTCCAAACTCACATAAAATATATGATTCCTCAATGGGGAATTTACCTTTACTTATATTAGACTTGACCTGTCAACAAAAGTGTCTATTAGCACAACAAGGCCGACCTCTCTATCTCACAATATAATTAATATTAACCAGATTAATTATATTTTATATTAATTATTAATTATATTAAGGTGGGGCCAACCTGTACCCTTTACATCACAATTAGGGTTACATGCAGGTCCGACTCTTGAAAAATATAGCAAGGGATCTCATACACCCACTAGTGCTCAGCCACTAGGAGCACATCCATAGGGACGTCCATATCTCTATCTCACTACGTCTCACAGGAGAACCACACTCACTAGTGCTCGACCACTAGGATCACGTTCACTTGTGCTCATCCATAGGCACATCCACTCAACATATCTTCTTTCCCACTACATTACACATGAGAGTCATCTGGAGTTCATCATCTCAACTCTCTGCTCAGAGGAGGTTAATACATCGTCTTCATATCTTTCTCATGATGATGCACCTAGCTCATGGGAATTCACATGTTCACATTGTGCTCAGCCACAGGCATGTCCAACTCAATAGATATCCTTTCTCACTGCATTACACAAGAGAATAATCTGGATTTTTTCTCAACTCTTTGTAAGGAGGAGGCCATCACTACGTTCCAGTTCTGTCTCAGATAGGAACCACACACCCAGCTCAGGGGATCTCTCTTAGGTTGACTCAATCAGTCTGTGTCCTAGAGAATGTCTCATGCAGCTGTAATCATCAAGACTACCTCTCAACTAGGGAGGCATTCTCCATTAGGCCAAGTCTCATACACAAGTACTTCGAAATTTGTCTTGGTTGTAGTCATAAACACTCCCTCTCAACTAGGGAGGCATTCTTCACCAAGATAATTTGGTGAAAATATCTGCAATCTTCTCATGTGTAGGAAGGTACTGCATGTGTACTAATTTTCCTCTACATCATTCTTCGATCTATCATAAAACACCGGGTTCTCAAAGAGATTTACACACATCTATGGTTATCATCATGGAATCCATCTCATGATTAATTAAATATGTCAGAATCTTGTGAAGCCACACTACTTCACATAGTCAATGCTATATAATATTCTTCTATGGTACTCAAGGCCACATAGCTTTGTTTCCTGCTGCACCAGGAAATGGAAAAATTCACGGTAAAACAACAATCAGATGTTCTCTTCTAGTCCACTATACTCTCTGCTCAATATGTATCGGCATATCCATGCAACCTCAATTTCACACTAGAGGCATATCTCAGGCTGCATCTAACTGTGCCTTGTGTATATCTCAATAAATTCTTTTCTTCTATCCAGTGAGTCTGTCTCGACTGACTCATGGATTGACTAGGCACATTTGCTGCATAGCATATATCAGGTCTGGTGTTAACCATATACATCAATCATCCAATTAGCTGTCGATACACATGTGGATCAATATCGTCTGAATCATCATCACTTTATTATTTCGTCAAATCCATCATCGTTGGTGTAGACATGGATTTGTATTCTGTCATACTAAACTTCTTTAATATTCATTGTATATTTTCCTTGACTTAGGAAAATCTCATCAGTCCTCTGTTATACTTCTTGTCCCAATAAGTAGCGCATCATACCTAGATTCTTTCATCTAGAAATCACAGGTTGAGGCTTTCTTGTATCCAACAACACGACTTCCTAAATAAGTCATCAAAATCGGGCTCTTGGCACCAATAATGTAATAGTATAGGTTTGGATAAACAACACCTTTGCTGAAACCCAAACTCCTCAAGAATTCATCTATCTGATGTAGTTTCCAACTCATGGATGGTGGTATAAATGAGAGTGCATATGTCTACTGGATCAATATGTCTCATCATGGTTCACTCCCTCTTCTTGTGAGAATATTTTGGCCATAGTTTTGTGTTTCTCAATACTTGCATTAACTGTATAGATCCATTTAGAAATCACCATAGATTTTCCTTCTGGTCTCGGAACGATGTCTCATACTGGTATTCTTTTTTTTATGGAATTTTTTCCATACTTGTTCATCTATTACTTCTCCATGACAAGGTGTCTCAGAGTTAAAGGAGTGGCTCATGGCTGAAGGGTAACTTTGAAAAACTATTTTTCTTTCTCAATATGTCCCTTGAGGGACTTGTATGTTTCTTTTCCTTCTTGCAGAGTTTTGTTGACCCTAGGCAGGCCTTTTATGCCCTACTATAATATCTCTGGTCATATCAACTGGAGCAGATGGATTTGCTGGAATGATGTCTGTCTTGCTCTGAACTTGCTGAAGGTATTATCTCTTCCTTCTTTTCATTTTGTTTTGACTCCCTCTGAGTCAAGTAACTCTCTTGAAGTCTGAAGGATGGAAGTCTTCTTTTATTGCTTGTTAGATATTTTATGTCTTTTTGACCAGCATAATAATCAATCAAATAAGGTTTGGAATCTCGTACTAGGGATAATGGTCCAAGTCTTGAGGGCTCCCAGACTAGGGATAAAACCCTTCATTTATTAAGAATGCAATCAACTATAAAATTAGAGATCAAATAATTTACCTGGGTTTGTAGTCATGTTTAGTTTTGTGTTTGGTTTAGAGGAAGTACTTCTCCTCTCTCTTGTATTCATTCTTTTGAGGTGGGTCTGGATCAATGTCAGCGGTGGAAGCATATTGTCTTCCCTTCTTCCTGGTTGGACAATTTCTTGCATAATGGCCATATTTGTCACATCTGAAGCACTGAATTTATGAAACATCTCTTCTTTGATTATGACTCGAGGTCAATGAAGACTTCTCATCTATGAATGTTTGTCTAAAGTTTCTTTTGAATATTCCTCCTTTCTTTGTATGAAGTGCAAGAGCATGATTTTCATCAGGGGATTCTTCCACTCCTTTATTTCTAAGTCTAAGTTCTTCTTGAGTACAATATGTCCACAGACGATCAAAGGTTGGTAGACTTTCTCTTCCATTGATACTTTGAAGAAAAGGATCCAAACGTTTTGGAAGGTTGTTGAGAGTGGATAATCCAAGTTCTCTGTTGGACATGATTTATCCAATGGCTTCTAGTTGTTCTTTAATCTCTGATATCTTCATAAAGAAGACAACAACTTTATCACCTTTTGTCATCTTGGTACTTTGAAGTTGGATCTTCAAGGTAAGAGCTCTGAGGGTGTTGTCACTTTCAAACATTTATTTTAATGCTTCATACATTTCAAAAGTTGTCTTCAGGTTGGAAATACGAGGTAAGAGATGTTCTCTTACTGAGTAGATGATTATTTTTCTTGCCTTGAAATCTTCTTCCTTCCTTATATTCTTCTCTTCATTGGTAGATGTATCTGGTAAAGTTTTTGTTACCACATCCAAAAGGTCATATTCTTCAAGGGTGACCTAAAGCCTTGACTTCCAAGAGATGAATTTGCTTGCTCCATCAAGCCTATCTTCTACTAAAGTTTTGTTCTTCATTTATTCAGATTTCTTCTCAAACTCCTGCCAACTGGATTTAGAAAACCTAATGGTTATGTTGGGATTATGAATGCCAACAATCAACTCTTGAGAGTGTCACAAGAATGCTTGTTAAGTTGAAATGTTTCTTCAAGAAGTTGCAGAAACCCTAAGATCAAGATTCTGCAGAAAATTTTGGCACCCTAGAAACCCTAGGGCCAAAAACTCAAAATCCTGAGAATTTTACTTTGAAGGTCTCTGGAGATGCACTGAGGAAGGTCGTGCAACTTGGTCCAAGTTTTAGCTTCAATGTCCACTTGGAAAGTGTTGAAACAACTAATTAAGTGAGGGTCATACATATTTCTTTATAGAAACCCTAGAGGTCGTATGGAATTGCAAAAGGAGGATGGTTTACCCTTTTAAATGTTTTTACAGGGGTTCTTCAAGACCTATGCTCTGATACCATGTTGATTTTTCAATAGACAAGGTTTAAGCATGAAATTCATTCCATTTTATCATTTTACTTAAACTATAACTAATTATGTTGCAACAACCAAGATCACAAGAAGAAACACCATGCACAAGTACACAAGAAATATCCTGGGAAACCCTTCTCAACAAGGGAAGAAAACCCAACAAAATCCTTTGCTATATTCTTCAAGAGAAATACCTTCACCACCAAGAAAACCTAGCACACAAGAGGGTGCTTGAAAACCCTAGAAGAATAGCGCCCAAGAGAGGTGTGCACTTATCCCAAGAAGATGTACTTGCTGAAATTTCCAAACTCACACAAAAGATATGATTCCTCAATGGGGAATTTGCCTTTACTTATATTAGACTTGACCTGTCAACATAAGTGTCTATTGGCACAACAGGGCCGACCTCTCTATCTCAAAATATAATTAATATTAACCAGATTAATTATCTTTTACATTAATTATCAATTATATTAAGGTGGGGCTGACCTGTACCCTTTACATTACAATTAGGGTTACAGGCATGTCTGACTCTTGAACAATATAGCAAGGGATCTCATACACCCACTAGTGCTCAACCACTAGAGGCACATCCATAGGGATGTCCATATCTCTATCTCACTGCGTCTCATAGGAGAACCACACTCACTAGTGCTCAACCACTAGGATCACGTTCACCTGTGTGCGTCCATAGGCACATCCACTCAACATATCTTCTTTTCCACTGCATTACATAGGAAAGTCATCTGGAGTTGATCATATCAACTCTCTGATCAGAGGAGGTTAATACATTGTCTTCATCTCTGTGTCATGACGATGCACCCATCTCATGGAAATTCACACGTTCACCTTGTGCTCAACCACATGCATGTCCAACTCAACATATCCCCTTTCTCACTGCGTTACATAGGAGAATCATCTGGAGTTTTTCTCAACTCTCTGTAAGGAGGAGGCCATCACTATTTTCCAGTTCTATCTCAAATAGGAACCACACACCCATCTCAGGGGATCTCTCTCAGGTCGACTCAATCAGTTTGTGTCCTAGAGAATGTCTCACGTAGATGTAATCATCAACATAATATTGGCATCTTCAATACAAATGAGATGCCTTGTCTTCATAGAGTGCTCAGACAAAGATGAGGAATTTTCATGACTATGAGTAATTGCATCTTTGTGTTCTTTAAATCTAATTTGAAAAGATCTCCCAGTCTCACCAATGTAGTTTAGACCACATGAGCATGGGATGTTGTAATCCCCTTTTTGTATTTTAGTGTCCACATGGTCCTTCACCAAACTAAGGAGACTTCTAATCATTCTAGGGGGTTGAAAAATGGTGTGTATATTCTTCTTTCTAAAGATTCTAGTGATTTTCTCTGATGTGCCTTGGACATATGGGCGCACCACCTTATGGTCTCCTTCATGATTGAGATTCGTAGCTCTATGGGTTCTTTTTGCCATTTGAAAAACTCTCTTGACCCACGAATCCTTATAACCACTCTTGAGGAAGCAACTAGTTAAGTGTTGATTTTCTTCTTCTAAATGCTCCTCGTTAGAAATTCTTAGGGCTCTAGTAGTTAAAGTTTTAATGACCCCAATTTTTGGGATGGATGATGATGGGAATCGACATGAAGATATTGTTTAGAGTGGATTTTCTTATGACAAACCTGATGTGCCAAGGAACCATCCTCCTTTCTTGAAATGAGAACATCGAGGGAAGAAATTGAATTATGGACCTTCATTTCCATAGTGAATTGGATATGTTTCGATTGACTATTTAGGTTCTCTACAAACTTGTTCAGGTTCTCTCTTCCATGAGGCCATTTTACATTTGTATCCTCCACATACCTAACCCACAAATGGGGTTTAAGGGGGGAGGAACTGATGGCCTTCTGTTCAAATTGCTCCATATAAATATTTTCCACAACAGAGAACAATGGAGACCTCATCGCTGCCCCACAACTTTGTTCATAGATTATACCTTGGAAACTAAAAAGCTTAGACCTTAGACATATTTGAACCAGTTTAGTTGTTTGTGAGTCAACTACTTTTTCGATCACAACTAATGCTTCATTGATTGGTATCATTGTAAAAAGAAACATGACATCAAAACTAAGAAGGGTGTCGTTATGCTCCACCTTGAGATGCTTGATTTTGTTCACAAAGTGGATTGAGTCCTTAACATAAGAGTCTGTGTTCCCAACCAACAATTTCAATTTATTAGTCAGGAATTTGCCCAGAAGGTAAGTGGGGTAAGTGGGGGAACCAATGGTATTGTTGAGAGGAATGTTATCTTTATAAATCTTAGGTAGGCCATAGATTATGGGAATGAGGGGTAGCTAGATATGAGCTTCTTCTTCATATCATCATCCAGGAATGACGTCTTAATCGCCTCTTACATCTCTTTCATTATTTGTTTCATAGGATTCTTGTTTAATTTCTTAGAACACCCACTTAAATTCAAATGTTCATACATCTTCTTAACAAAATCTTCATTATCTATAACTACGGTTGAGCCTCCCTTATCACCTTTCAAAATAACTATATATTATTATTGCTTCTTAATGCTCTCAAAGCTTCCTTTTATTTCTTGCTAATGTTGCTCTTCCTTGATTTTAGAAGGCGGGGGTGCTCAACGAATCATGCTCCTTATCATAAAATGTGTCACCTCTTAACTCACTGTTTAATTCGTTTATATCACCCTCAGACCCAACGTTTCTCACATGTATGCAATCATTACAACCGGTGAGTATTTCTTATCTGGGATACACGGTGATTATTTTGGAGTAAGCAACGGAGTTAGGGATTCCGACCGTTGGTTACTAGTACATGTGAATGCTAATTTCATGAATTTTCTGCACTGGATCTTGGAGGTGGCCTCATGTAATTTGACGGCTTTGTATAGAAAGAACCATTCTCCACTATAGCCAAGAGATCCGCTCTTACAGTATGGAAACTAAGCTCAAATAGAAAAGAAACTAAATGTGGCATTGATTCCTCTATCCTCAATTGTTGAGATGTATTCTCAAATAAAATACTAGAGTTAAGAACTTATTTCCAGCAGTTGGAACAGGAAACCATTTTCTATTAACCTTGGTTGCTAGAGAAATTGTTGCTTCTAGTTCTTGTTTTGCTGAAACCATAATAGTCCATTCAAGAGTGCTTCGAATAATTAATATATGTGATAACACTGAATTTGAAGCTCTACAGATGTGGCTTTTGCTACGAATTGAAAAGATGTCAAAAAAATAATGATATTGGAATGTGTCTCTACTTAATAGCATGATTTTGGTGCAATACACTTGGTTGTTTTACTTACCAAGAGAAATCAAGTAGCTGGAATAGATTTTT
>SNQJ01S0203409.1:3442-16668 GCA_010110895.2 Picea sitchensis
ATGTTATTACATCTAAATTTAAGAAGAAATTGTGGTGTGATAAAGAATTAGAGGATATAATAAAATTAAGATACTATAAGGAGGTAATCAACCCTAGTCTAGAAGATCAAAAGTATCTCTGTATGTTGATTAGCGTAAAAAAGGAAGTCAACATTGTTAAAATAAGAACAAACTCTCATGAGCTCCATAGTGAAATGGGGCATTGGACAATTCCTAAAATGTTGTGGGTCCAAAGAATTTGTCATCTTCGTGACACTAAGAAGGTTGAAGATGAAAAACACTTTCTCTTAGAATGTCATGTGTACACTCACATTAGATCACAATTTCAAAATATTTGTTACAATACGAACATTCCTAACCTTTTAACTCATTGAAACTATGGTGATTTAGGAAAGTTTCTCTTAAAGCTTTTCGAGTATAAAAATAAAATTTGAAAGTAAACCAAATAATTCCTTACCTTTCTTAAGGTTTGATAGACCAAATTTGGTCTTAGTGGATGTTAACCATAACCATCATCATAAATACAAATTTTAATAAAATAACAATAACAATATTTTTATTTTTTTCGAAGGTGGCAAAACCTATTATAATTATTTGTCAATCGATAGTGAGGACACTGATCACTCGTTGCTATTCACGAATGTGAACTAAGTCATCACTATTATTCAAAGAAAACCGCACCACCTGCAATGACCTACTGGTGGTCCACAAGAGGACAGACTTTAAAAACAGTTTTAGGTCTTACTTCAAAACCAAAAAAACATTTTCATCCTTGATAGTATCCACAAGAAAGCTAATATCCATTATAATCAATTTCCGAACTAACTACATTAAAATCATATACTTTTTAATGCTATACAAAAAAACTAAATATTATCCCAAATTACAATTTAACAACCCTTCTATTTTATGAACCAAAAAAATTCCATTAATTTATTACCATATTAAAATCTATAAATCACATAATATCAATAATAATAATAACTTCATCGTATGCCAATACCCTCATAAAAACAAATAGAAAATGCCGAAGCAGATGGCTAGATCCATACCTTTCTTGCTAAGGAAGTCTTCATTTTTTTTATATTATTTTATGAGGAGGTAAGCATGCATGTTCTCATGCTTTCTAAAAAGTAGTTGAGATGGCGTGTGTTAAGTGGTTATAAACTTTTAAGTGCATTGTAACTATTGTTTGCATATATTTTCAAAAAACCATTCGATTGTTGGTTTTTTTTCTTCACAATTCTTCATTTAAATTTTATTATATTGTTTATTTAATCGAGTTTGTTGGATATCAATGGAGTTGTTTATTTATTATTAATTAATTAATTTTATTTTATTGAATCGAATTTGTTGGATATCAATGGATTTTATATAGGATAAATTGAGAGTTGCGATAGACTTCTATTAATGTGTAATTAAATTATAATTTAATTAATAATAAATTTGTAATTTATTTTAAATAGAATTTAAAGAGAAATTGAAAATAGATTTTTTAATATCATAAATGCAACTCATATATATAGGTGTAGGTAGATCTATTTCAAAACATTAAATACATTTTTAAAAAATGGAGTTTGGTTAATGGTATATGTGTTAAGGAGAATGCACTATGTGTTAGGGTTTGTAATATGTGAACTTGAGTTGTCATTTCCTAAGATTATAAGTTTAATTCTATCTTTTATATCAAATTGGTTTAGGAGGTATATATACTTTACCCTCTTCTGGATTTGAACTTGTGATTTTTTAGAAGAAAACACATGTTCTTAATCATTAAACTTACTGAGACTATATTAATTTGTTGAATTGCACAATTAATCTTCTTTAAACTAAAGTAGTTTTATAAAAAAAAAAACCATATAAAAATAATTTCGGAAAAAAACCCTATTACATTATTACAGCTTTTTTCATATGTATTTTTATAAGCTCCAAAATCTCAATGTTTATGTAATTAAAAAAACTATTTTTTTATACTCAAGCACATCAAAAGTTATTTGAAAATTAAAAAATATTTTTTTATAACTTGAAGCACATAAAAAATTATTTGTTTTTTCAAAGAGATAAACACTATGACATCAACAAACCGTTTCATCTTTCTTCCAAATATGTTTGCGAAATTTTTATTATGAAACATATTATTATAATTTTTTTAAAACTTATACACATAAATACTAATAGTCAATACAACTTCATCATTTTTTAATATTATTAACCCAAAAAACATTTATATACAATGGATTTCACAAATTTCAAAATGAATTAAAACTTACCTCATGTTATAAAATTTAACTCTTTATCCTATAAAATTCATTTTAAACAAAATATTTTACCATATCAAATTGGTAAAAACGTCATCCAAAGTCAAAGTTCCATTGCCTTTGCCTTTCCCTTTCCCTCTCACAATATGCTTAGGCACAATAGGCTTTAAAGTCAACGTGGAGTGTTGGGCAAGGTACCCTCACCGTTGCACGGAAGTATCCTTCATACAGGCCGTCGCTCAATTAAAAATATTTTTATAACTTGAAGAATATTAAAAAATTATTTGTATTTTTTTCAAAGAGATAAACACTATGACATCAACAAACCGTTTCATCTTTCTTCCAAATATGTTTGCGAAATTTTTATTATGAAACATATTATTATAATTTTTTATAAACTTTATACATAAAATAATAATGCAGCCACAAACTCATCATTTATTATTATTAACCCAAAAACATTTATATACAATGGATTTCACAAATTTCAAAATGAATTAAAACTTACCTCATGTTATAAAATTTAACTCTTTATCCTATAAAATTCATTTTAAACAAAATATTTTACCATATCAAATTGGTAAAAACGTCATCCAAAGTCAAAGTTCCATTGCCTTTGCCTTTCCCTTTCCCTCTCACAATATGCTTAGGCACAATAGGCTTTAAAGTCAACGTGGAGTGTTGGGCAAGGTACCCTCACCGTTGCACGGAAGTATCCTTCATACCGTCGCTCAATTTCACTTTATTACGACATGGCCGTCGCTCAATTTCACTTTATTACGACATTGTTGGGTAATATTCCACGTCAGCAGTGGTATAGGGAGAAAATGAAATTTTAAGATAAATACAAATCACCCCTAACAAACGTAGTAACACCCCTAACAAACGTAGTAACACCCATATTGAAGGTCCAGGAGGGTTTGGTTAACCATGATGGTGACGTCTGACTAGGATTGGCGTGACGGCAGCAGAAGGCGTTCGCTCCCGTTGAGAACGGATGCCAAAGACCCGTTCAATTAACCCGTGGGCCGAGTCAGTTAACCCCCGAGTCAAGAGCCAGGGTGGAAATGACCTGCGAATGAAATTATGTAAAACGGAATGTCGTGGGAACTGAGACTTCCTATATAAAATTTCTGCAAATAATTTTCCGTCGACAGCAGTTATTTTACTGGTGCCGGTACTGCTGCAGGGATATATCAACTGCTGTTATTAAGTATTTATTTTCATGAAAAGAACGAGGAGAGGGGAGTGGGAATCGAGGCAAACTCGGGCTTTAAGAGCAGAGTATGAGGAGTTTTTAGCTAAGAGCTAGCTGGTAAGTTTTGTGAGAGGTTTCGTCACAATGGTGAGAAGCAATGAGGAATGCTGGGGGAGATCTGGAAGATTTAATGGCAGTAGAGTTAGATTATTGGCGATTGGAGTGGCATTGTTGACGTTTATTTCCGGGTTCGTTGGAGTGTACAGCGTGGGTGTTTTTAATTTACAGCACAAATTTGGCAACAGATATAAATCGAATCACAGTCTCGTGGAGTATAAGGCGCATGACATGCGACGCCATGCCAGAATTCTGGCGAGTATCGACATGCCCATTGGAGGCACTGCAGACCCATCTGTTGCAGGGTATTTTGCACTTTCACCCTTTTCAAGTTTTCTCATATAATTTAAGAAAATTGTCGTATTGAGGATTTGAACTTATTTTCGTAGAAATTCATACATTTTGTATTGATTTTGATCATTTTCTAAAAAGGTTTAATTTTTTGAGGGGGTGGGTTGGTTAAAAACATGAAATCTTATAAGCCCAGATCGTTTTTAAATTATATTTTGAAGAAATTTGATTTCCCTGTGGGGGATCCTGTAGACCAAATTAGGTCTCAAAGAGTCCAAGCTAGATACAAACTTAATAATAAACATCTTAATGCGAGGTTCAAGCATAATTTGTAAAAAATTCATAATTATGCTTTTGTGCATGTAAGCCATCTATCTTACAAGACCAAGTACATGTCATAAGTGCCATATGATGCAACTGATTTCACCTGGCAGTGATTCAATTCTCAAGCCAAATCCACGCGATGATTAAAATTCGATTTTAATTTTGAGCTCAGGGGTTCAAGGTTCAAATTGAACTCCTTGCTTATCAAGCACCCATGTTCACACCGTGACCTAGGAGGTCAGCACCAGATGCTTACTACCGTTCTTTAGCCGAAATTCAAAAGTGGTGGTATAGATAGTAAAACGCCAATTTTAAGATTTTGAATCCCTAGAAGTTGATTCATGGGTATACATTACCCAACATCGGTGGTGGGTGTTCTCAGAACAGTTCTGTGGGTTACTATCTGCACGGAACAGCGGGGATTCTCATTTTTTCTTGCTTCTGATATGCAAACAGCTGCTCTCCGTGAAATATTTATTTTTGCACCGAGAGAAGTGAGGTGCATTCTAATATCCGGTGTGGGTTGATCCATCACCTTCAAGTCTATGTAACAGTGCATTGAATAAAGACACCATCTCAGAGCCATCTAAACGTGGGCCCAATATGCACCCAGAGGTTGCATATTTTGAGTTTGAATATCGACCATTTGTGTGCTCGAGATATGCACCCTCGAGCTTTGCAACCTTGAGGTGCATATTGGACTTAGGGTTTAGATGAGTCTGGGCTTGTATTTTCTATGAAATATTGAATTGGTTGAATTTCGATTCTTTTAATGATGATTGGCTTGACCCCAGGGAACATGGACTTAGCTCAATTCTATTTTTTGCCATGGTTTTGACTGCAAACAATTGTTCTCGAATCATTATATTTTGTTCATTTTGAGATTTTGAACTGGCTCACACCTGACTTCTTTGATTATAAATTTGGATTCAGGCTCTATTATGCTCAAATAGCATTAGGGAACCCGCCCAAGCAATACTACGTCCAAGTTGATACAGGGAGCGATATATTGTGGGTTAATTGTGTCCCTTGTGATAAATGCCCAAAGTCAAGTGGGCTTGGGGTAAGTAGCACTGCCTTCATTTCATTAGTTTGTTTTGATTTCAGTTTGTTATGATTTTGGTTTCCTATCTTCATAAGTGCTGAAAATAACTTGCATTGGTCTGATCAATCTAAATGCATAATTTATTAATCTCACAAAAAGGAACTCCGTTTCCTAGGTATTGAAATAAGATGATCGGTATCAGGTGGACCTGCCCAAGGTTTCAGGGTCTGTGTATAATTGTATGTGGAATAAGAGGGACACTAGTAACTGCTTCTTGTATAATTCACCAAATTATTCAAGGAATCCTGCTTTGCCAAGTGCAATATAATGTCTTTTACGATGACATCGAAGTTTTGTGGTATTTATCATTTTATGGTAATTATAGATAGTGTTATTTCAAAAAACTTCTACAATTCACTCCCTGGGAAAAGGTTGCATTTACTACAATAAAATGGGTGGCATAGAGCACATCTTCAGCACAAAAAGTGTGTACATCTTCCGCACAAAAAGTTTGTATCTCAACATATATATGATACTCCTTGGACAAATATGGTTTTTCTTGTCCTTCTGGTTTATCACCGTGTGAAAGGTTTGTATACTGATGCGTTTTGAGTGAACTCTTCACTCATCATTTTGTTTCTTTTTAACATATCGAAAGTACTTCAATATGAAGAATTTATTTAGTAGACTGCAAGTGGATGGACCAACTCCTCATATCCCCTGGTAACTTGCTCAAGGGTACCACACAAAGAGGGTTCAACTAAATTATTGTGGCAAGACTTTGTGAATTTCAATTGAGTATCCTTATTATTATTGTTATCGCACAATCTGTACTTCCCAAAGCCCAAGGAAAGAGAAACAAGATTAAGGTAATGTGTGGAGCATCACTGCCACCTTAACATGAAACCCCTTTCTGTTTAGAAGTAAAATAAAACTACCCCAAGGAGACATCCCTAGTGACCTAAAAGGCTGGTGAAACGAAGCAAAGATGTAAAGATCAACCCCCCCTCTCACTGGTCACTTCTTAAATTAAAGATACTGGCCAAACTCTTTAATACCCTCAAAGGGATGAAGTAGAAGATGAAGTGTTCAGCCTGGGAACAAGACAAATGTAAGGCTATATATGGTAGCTTCCAAGTACAAAATGATATTAATGCTTCAATAAGACAATAAACTAGTGAAACATATGCTAGCTGATATAAAACTGCAGCAATAGACATGTAAGTTTACAACAACAATTAGTAATGTATAACAGCTGCAAGAAATATTCTTCAGAAATGCTCAAAAAGACAATGAAAATATAGCATTTAATGTATAGAATGATAATAGCTTGTCACAAGCAATTTCTATATTAGCTAGCATATAATATGAATTATGCAGAAAAATTTGTTGCTTTTAGATGGCTGTAGCAAACGCTTATAACAGCAGCAAGTAAGTTAGTGTTAGTATTAGTTAGTAAAAGCTTGAGAGAAATGTGTTTGAGTGTTTGATCAATCCTTCAACAAGAGAGAAGCAAGAACTAGTGCCTTTTAGGGCTCTTATGGAGTCAATTATATCAAAGCACAATAACATGGAGAAATAATAATGATTGTTTTGTCTATAGATAAATAAGGTGGAAGCTTTGAGAAGTAGCACCTTTAAGTTCTCGGGCACCAAGCCCCAAAAGAGAAGATTCAGGGTGGTGGGCACTTGTGTCCTTAGCATTCCTGTATCCTTGTAGGGATCCCTCGAAATATATTTGACGTGAATAAGAATTCTAGAATAAAACTTCTAAAGTGCTAACACTTTAGGGCTCTAGAAGTTTGTCTAGACAAGATCTTAGGCAAAATTAGCAAAACAAAGAGCAAGAAAAAAAGCACCTTTATGTTTCACCAGGGTTTTCCTCTGCCAAACAATTTTATAAGTAATCTTGAACAAGTAAAACATACCACAAGCATTCATCATGAAACGAAAATCTGTGATCACTTTACTCACCCAAAGAATAATCAAGCATAAAAACTCTAGATTTGCCAAAATTCCACTAAGAAATGATCCAAAAATGCATCCAAACAAGTCTCCAACCAAGTGCTTCAAAATTTCCCCCAGCCAGCACCCTAAAAAGGGAGCCAATTTTTGTCCTCTCTCTCTCATGGGAGAATTATGACGAAAATGAATGTCATTGTTGTGTATTTATACCAAACCGGCCTTAAAAATTAAATTTGTTTTAAAAATACAAGGCCGACCTCAACAATTATGCCCTTAACTTACAAATTAAATAAACTTACATAAAATAACCCTAAATGCTGCGATGTCAGCGCTTCTAGGGTGACATTAGGCTACAAGAACATGGCACTAGGCCTCCAATGGCCTCAATCTTTGTCCACACGCACTACCATCATCTTCAAGGAACCCTGTCGTCCTGGACTAGAAGGATGATGTCTCAACCTCCAAAGGGTAGTGTCCTAGTGCATGGAAGGCAGAATCCCCTAGGCCCCCGCCAGAGTGCCTCCAGCAATGATCTCTCTTCTTGTATCACCTAAGTCAATCGGCCATGCCCTAAGTCTCTGGTCTCACTGATCCAACCTGGCTTCCTTCAAGCCCTCATGAATGTCCAATCACCTCAGCAATACCTGTCCATCGGGAAAGGTTCTACAAAGACAAATAGGTATGCCCTCCAGGGTTCCATGAGTCACTTCCAGTATCATAGCAAGTAACTCACGATCCAATAATCAAACTAATTCGAAATTTGCATCAAACCCCCTTTAACCAAAACAAATGCTCAAAGACGCTATACAACTTTGCCAAAATTAGGTTTGGGAAGGGTCTCAAGATGTCCTATTAGTCTAATACCCCTTAAGTTTAGGGTGTTTCCCTGTGTGGAGCCTATTCCAAGTCATGTAGGTGTATGAAGTGGCATGGGGTGACCTTTGGGCATGGGGTGCAATGTGATATCAGTGGGAAATGTAGAGTCTTACCTAGGGGTGCCTTTTAGAGTGTGAGATGCACCTTGTCATGAATGCAATTGTTTCCTAGCCCATTCATTGCCATTTATTCTTTCTTAGCTTCTTTGATCTTTTCAGGCTAAGGGAATAATTGAGGCCATTGCCCGGCTTCAGGACTGTGAGGCATGTTGTCATCCACAAAAATTCATCACCTGAAATGAGACAACAAAATATAATTAATAAGTAAAACACTCTAGAGTATTGACTCATGTCTAAGTCTTAGGAGGCTAAGCCTTTTACAAAATTTATCATGCTACACCTCTTATTACAAATCCCCGCAAGGTATGGAAATGTGGTAAAAGTTGTGGGCCATAATCGTCACTGAACTTCTTAACTCCGAATTTTGAACAAGTGTTTGTTCAATATTTGGTGGCTCAATTGTAAGTCCATCCTAATGCAACTTTTACGGATAACATTGGCTCCATATGGGATGTGTGCTTGATCTTTTTATAAAAAGGAGAGGGACTATATCATCATCACTATACATCATGGGTGCTACATCACAAGATCAATCAATATGTCATCAAACCGCCAAGGGTAGTGAAGAAATCCACTTTCGTAGTACCAAGCATCCCCCAGCCATGATTAAGGAGATCACGCCTTGAGGCCCATAGGTCCTAGACAGGAGTACCAAGAGCCATCGACTTAGCATGTAATCGAGGCCTCTTTTATTCATTGCATTCCACATATCACCAACAACAATATCCATCACACCACCAACAATATCCATCACAACAACCCGGTCCTGAAGTAGCATTGAGTCTCGCTCCATGAGGTAACGAGTCCGACTATCATGGTATGTATCACTCTAACTTTTGAAGCACTTGAACATGTTGTATTTGAATCCTTCCTCATTTCATGAAATTTGCTTGGAAATTATGCCTTGCCCTCGCTCAACCCTCACTGGAAGGGCGTGACACAATGCCCTAGTAAGCTGGATTTCTTTAGGATGGGTTGCTATTGCGTGTATCCTTGAAGAGTCATTGTCCAAGGCTCCATACTTACCCATTTCCATCTTTATTCCTTCCATCTCCTTCCTTGTTTGGCATTGGGATTGGCTGCACTAGGAAGGGCTGTACCTTACCCTTGTGGGAAGAAGGCTAAAGGCCCAGAGGGTAAAAAAGTAGGTGGCAAGTGTTAAAAGCCAATTTTGAAACCATCGAGATGCTTTCTCAGGGATCCCCGAAAGCATTGAAAAAGCTTCAAGTAGTGAAAAGGGGACCCACAAGATAACATAAACACTCAAGGTACTAGTTGATGGATAGGGAGGTCTCACTAAGGAGCTCTAATCTTAATATGACCATGGGCATGTAGTAGTATGACATTACCACCCATCCGGGTCACCAAACAAGGGTAGTGGATCTTAGTGGCATAACCAAGTATAGGCAATCTCATTACGCAGCCAACCTTCCCATTTTCGGGTGAAATGTTTCAGGATAACACCGTCACCTTCCTCGGGTCATCAAGACATGATAGTGTCCCTCAACTATTCCCTCGAAGCACAAGAGAAAATATCAAAATAAATAAATAAGAATAAAAGGCAAATGAATGGGCTAGGAAACAATTGGTATCCATGACAAGGTGCAACTCACCTTTCCACAAAGGCACCCACAAGTAAGACTCTACATTTCCCTCAAGTATCACATGCACCCATGCCCAAATATTTACCCTAATTCCACCTCATACACCCACATGACTTGGACTAGATTCCCACCTGGAAACACCCCAAACTTAAAGAAGATTAGCCCAATAGGACACCCCAAGATCCTCTCCAAAACTAACTTGTCAAATTGCATAAACGCCTTTGAGCATTTGTTTGGGGTTAAGGGGGTTTCTACCATATTTTGGGTAATTTAATTATTGGATGTGATTTACATGCTATGATCCTTAGGACTTAAGGAACTCTTAGAGGGTTTGTATTTGTTGTTTCTGCAGACCTTGCCCTAAGGGATGTGTACACATGAGTAAATGATTAGCTCGAACCTTCATGGGGGCTCAAAGCCCATATGGATGCTAAAACCCCATCCAGGTAAGAAGAGATTGAAGGCTTAAAATTGTGAGAAGAAGGACATTGCCTTTGGAGGCACTGTGGAAGACCTAAAACTAAGGTCTCATGCTCCTCCCACCAACGTTGGCTCAGGAGAGGCTTTGGACGCCACTCTCCTCCCCAGACGCCACTTGTCAGCTGTGGTTGTCACCTTGGAGGCATTCATGAAGAGTTGGCATGGAAACATTTAGGCCTTGAGGCCTAATGTTTCCATCTCCCTGCCCACATCCCACACTTGAGGGGCCCAACGCTTCACCTAGGAGTGGCATGGTCACCCTTGAGGCTCATTTAGATGCAAATTGAATTTATTTGGTAAAAATTTAATTTTTGAGTAAACCGCCGTGTCACTTCTTGGATATTTTGACCTTAAAGTGCACTCGTGTAAAGGTCATAATTTTGATATAAATAGACATAAAGTGACATTCATTAGGATCATAATTGCTCATTGGACAAGAGGAGGACTGAAATTTTCACCCTCTTTAAGGTTTATTGGCTGAAATAAGGAGGCACTACCATTGTTTAAGGCTTATCTTTGCAACTTTGATCAATTTTTGAAGTTTTATGGTGATCTTACATAGTATTCTCATGATTATTCCTTTGGTGCAAGTAAGCAGAATCTACTTATTTCCATTCATTGAATGGTTTGCTCTGACAAGATTATGAAATTGCATGGTGTATTTAATGCTTGATGTAAGAAACTTAAGGTGCTACTTTATTACTTTTTATTTCCAAAGATTTCACTAAATTGCTCTAGTAACTAGTGAAACCCTAAATGCTAGCAAGCACTCTCTATAGTTTTGCATTTGGTTATTGTTGCATAAGTATTTACTCCATAAAAGTAAGCAGGAGAGCAAGCCTATGGGGCCTAGAAGTGCCTAGACCCTAGCACTTTGTTTCTTGAGGTCAAAATCTAGGAGGACTTAAGTTGCTATTCCTCCTAGACTTTTTTCCCTCTTAGACTTTTGTGTATTCATTAGTTATCGGCCTTTAGAAGAAGCTGCCACCTTTGACTCCATTACCCTAGAAAGCACTAGTCATTGTCTTCTTCCCTTTGTCAAGCAACCTTAAACTTTCAAACTCCCTTTCAACTTGACAATTCCACTAACCTAGCTTACTGCTACTACAACAATCATTTTGCAGCTCTAACAAGAATACTAACTAAGCTAACCTACCCAATAATTTGCACTAACCTAGGCATCATCACCCTAGGTTCTAGTCTTCCCTTTGCTACCTTTCTAAAGTGAAAATTATGAAGCTGTTACTGCTGTCATAGCTGCTGTTGCAGCCACTGTTGCAGCCCCTAACAGCCCTAAAAATCATCCATAAAACCAATTCAACATTTGTACTAAGCAAACTATAATCATTGAATGTTGAGAAGCTGTCTTATTGTTTCATTATAGTACTTTTTCTGAAGTGGTTTCTATTTGCTGTCATCACCATTACTTAATGCTGTTATAAGTGTTTGGACAGCCATTTAAGTCATCTATTGACTTGTATTAATCTTGAAATCGTGAGTGACAAAGTATTATCAAGTTTGTAAGACCTTTTTTATCATTTCTTGTCATCATAACTTTGCACTTCAAGATACATTGCTGCTACTATAATATCATCTTTATTATATATAACTTGTTCTAGCAGCACATTATTTGTTTAAGAAGTCATTATTTATAATCATTAATATCATTGCTACTACTAACGTTTGATGTTTCACTGGTAAAGGGAAGGTACAAACCCACTTTCACTCTCCCTTGTCCCTTTAAACTTTACCCAAGTGACTTCTTCCGTTGAGCGACCTAGAGAGAGGGTGGTTTTCACCGTGTTCTTTCTGCCCCCTTCATCAAGCAAATTCAGGTCCTGAACGCCTCCTTAGGAGTGAGGTTTTCCCAAATAGAAAAGAGAGGTATCCGTTAAAGGACAGTGATTGGTCATCCTCCTTGTTATGCCAATCTAGTTTTACTTGCCTTTGGGCTTTGGGCAAGTACAGATTGTGCATAACAGCACCCTGTGCAAAAACAAAGGCAACAATTTGCTTCAATTCGACATGTGCTCTTCTTGGGAGTGCATGAGAACCCTCAAAAATCTCATCATACATATGGGAATGACCTCTAGCAAAACACATCAAAATCTGGCTGTTACAAATCAAAGCACAAGCCATCAATGCCATCAAAGAACTTATTTATGTTACTCTAATGCTCAAAGGAGCTTATTCCTTTCCTAACCCTAGCGTAGCATGTGTAGGATGAGGGTGCTAGGTGAAATCAGTGAGCCAATGAAACCACCTCAACACTTCATCTATACAATGTCCCTTTCCTCTATGTTTGGTCAACATCCAGAATAGATAAACATTAAAATGCAAATGCTTGTAGGCTAGAATCTGCATAAGTGCTGGGCTGATCATTGAACTGGGTACCTGCAAATCAAGGAAGTCATCATGTGGATGTAAAAATGGACATGGTCTGCTACAGGGCCTGTCTATCCACTCCTGAAGAGGGCTGTCATAACTGCTGCTGAGCCATAAAATATCTTCCAGCTCTGAAATTTTTCCTTTGCTGCTACCTACGAGTATACACTGCTGTTCATATCCTTGCTGTAGAAAGTGTGATTTGAGGGCTGTGTGAGATGTCTGAATTCTTATCACAGGAAAGGTGCAGTCAGCTGCCCTATCTCTGTAAAAACATTGGTTCCAGAGGGTGATATAATCACTGTCAAGCCACCAATGCTGCTGTTCGAACACCTGTTCAACAGTGTGAGGTTCAGGGAACAAATCTGATCTCTGTGGAAGATAGACAGTGTCACATTCAGCTGCATCTTCAAGGACATATGGCTCAATGATGCCCATCTCTGTGTTTGTTTCAGTGAAATCAGTTTTGTTCCTAGTGAAGCATCGGCTCCAAAGGCTGCCATTTCCACTGTTAGGGCACCCAGCGTGCTGCTGTTTAAACACATCAGGCAGGCCTGTATTAAA
>SNQJ01S0203410.1:0-16668 GCA_010110895.2 Picea sitchensis
CTTACCAAGAATATATTTCAATCCAGAGATGTTTGCCACCAGAAAATGTTAGTCAAGGAAACCACATGATATGTCGTTATCCCACTTGAGCCCTGATAAGATACACAAGATTGTTCAAAATGTTGTCCAAGAGTTAAGACTTGCATAAGTGAAACAAGGGGAAAAATCCTTTTATATCTTGATCCCTCGATTAAAACCATATGGTGGTGGAGGTGTTGTGACATTTTTTGATTGATAGTATTATAACGTGTCTCTATGCCCATTATCATACAAAGAATTAATGTATGGTTTGGTAAATCATGCCCCCATTTTTCTAAAGAACCCCAATATTGAGTGTGTTGCTTTGTTAGCTAGAGTATCATCTTGTTGATTGAATTCTCTTAGAACCTGGAAGAAAGAGACCTTTTGAAATATGCAAAGATCTTTTGGATTTGTGCTATTAGGGATGCTATATTGCCATCAATGAGAGTCTTATTTCAAATCACTGAGTTGATTATTATACTTGAGTCACTAATAGTAATCAATGTCTTTGTTCTAGTTTCATTTATTGAAAGAAGACCGTGGAGAAGGGCATGTGCCTTTACTTGATTATTTGTGGAATTCCCTAGACCCCAAGAAAAGGTTGCTTCTAGATATCCCTTGGGATTAAGAATAACCTCCTTTCACCTACCACTGTTGGAGATGATACAATTCTAGGCACAAATTAACTACATGCATTTTCCCTCCCCCCCTCCAATTCCAATTTCTATCCTTGAAGGTCTACACTGACTATAATGACAATGTAGGAAAATAGTTGCATTCAAAGGCTTACACTAAATTAGAGAGTTATGTTAAGATGGTTTGAGCATGGCATAACCATGCAATTTTTTTATAGTTTATGTAAAAATCACTTGACAGATAAACTAGTTGATGGTGAGTGATGAGATACAAATAACATGTGTTGATATCATACAAGCTAACGGTCTCATACATGAGAACTAATTGTCATTAATATGTTCATATGCAAATACATTCTCAAGATATATGTCAATTGGGTTTAGCTCGGGTGGTTGGGAGGAATGATTGTTATCCTCCCCACCCAAGTTCAATTCTCGCAAGTGACATGTTGATCTCATAATGAGTATATTGTTGTAAGAGCTTTGAGCCCTGTTTTTGATAGGCCTTGTGCCCTGGATATTATAGAGTTTACCCCGGGTACCATCCTTCAAATGAGGGGAAGTACTTAAGGGTTTTCCCTAGGCAGTGTAACCTGGAAAAAAATAACTCTCAAGATATATACTAATCGGGATGGATCTACGTAGCACTCATATTTGTCATGTCGAGAAGAAGGAGGACGAGGTTGGATTGAATATTGCACTCATGATTAATATGAAGGTGAACTATACTTTATTAGTACTATTACTAAACATAAGATATGTATCAATCGTTGTTAAACCATGATTGTATCACTACAAAAATATTAAGTTTACTCCAGAGTATTACTGGGGTAAATTTACATCTATAACAATGTGTGATAAGGGAATATACCTTAGGTGATTCCGTTATTATATGATCAAATAGGGTTCTCATTTTGGTTGGTTGGCTTAGATGAAGACAATACAAAGTAAGGTATCTTATGCAAGTATTTGATACATTGGTGAAGTGATAACTATTGTATAATTGTTATGGAATTGACAATTAATTAATTTGGAAGATGGGTCACTAATGTTGTTCGACTTCTTCAATTGCGAGAGATGTCTTACCAAATGACATCTATAAACAAATGTTTCGTCAAACATGGGCATGGATGGTAACTCTCTCAACAAACTCTGATGTATTTCTATTTTTAACTTTCTTTTTTTAGTTCTTTCTATTCAATGTTACAATCACCTCATAGTCATAATCACGTACTTTTTCTATGTTACATGTCTTAAATCTTTTCTTGCAATATCCTTAGCCATGATATTCATATGCTCTGGACATTCGCATTTTAAAAACTGATATGTTTTTATCGAGGGTAATAATAGGTGTAATTGCAATGTTTCAAAATGTGTACACGATGTTGTCTTCTAATGCCTAAATAATTTTCAAGTGGGAAATTACACCATTAAAATTAACAATTGTTATCTTTTGGATGATTCCCTGATCATGGCTCATACACTTTTACTTTATTCAATTTAATCACTTGAAATGTGTTATCACATATATTTGTCAAGGGCAACGGGTTGTCCAAGTTCGCAACCTGCACAAGAAACGTCAAAGCGCAACGTTCAGAGCAGTCCATTTCAAGCTTGAAATCCAAGCAATAGGCGAGATCAGCTTCAGCGGCAGACATTCCTGAGAATATAAGATCGGCGGTTCATAGGAATCGGGGGTTCGAAATATTGTTAAATTTGTTTTTCAAAGGTCTGAAGTCTCGAAACCCAAAGAGGGCATCAACCGTTCGATCTTGAGGGGGACAGGTGGCAGTCGATCCAAGCGTTTGGGGAAATGAGCTTCGAGAGTTTCGAAGTGAGAAGTGCATAAAACTTCCGAAGAGTCGAAGCCCGAATTCCTGAAGAAATCATGGACCATTGATCTCAAAATTAGCAGGGAGCCATTGATCTTAGTGGCAGTGCCTCCCAAAGTCCCGAAGAATCAAAGTGCCCGAAGTCCCGAAGGCCCGAAGCGCCAAAGTGCCCAAAGTCCCTAGGCGCCTGAAGTCTCAAAGACCCGAAACATTTGAAGCCCGAAGGCTCAGAGTAAGTCTCAGCCATCCAATTCAAATGGACACGCGACGCCAAATCTAGGGCTCCGAAGGAAAGCAAAGGGGAAAAAGTGAGATTTGAGTTTTGATTTTCCCGGAGCCCAGAGACCCGAAGGGATCTTAGTTGTCGATCCAGGAGCCATGCGTCGCCAAATTCTTAGCTACGGGTAAAAGTGCATGGAAGAGGATGAGGTTTGAGATTTGATTTTCTCGGAGTCCAGAGACCCGAAGGAGATCTCAGTCATCGATTTAAGAGGATACATGGCAGTTATAAGTATGGACATCTGGTGCATTCATCGGTCGTGACACCTGGCACTTGCTCGGAAGTAACACGTGGCACTCAGTCCAGGCAGTCGTGCGCATATCATTTGCTTCTTTCTTAGTGACATGTGTCACTTCTCTTTCATGACACATCAGCATAGTAGCGACAGGTCATTCTTCTAGAGGTGTTATTGTTCAACGTCAAGAGTAGCGTCACCCTCCCCTAGGGCACAGTTTGGAGGATTCTAAAGTTGGTGGATGATTAAGCTTGGCAGTAGTGCTAAATCTAGCAGGTGCGCCCAAATCCCAAATCACGTCCAGATAACCGGTCATGCTTCATTGTGGGGACGCAACTTGCTAGATCGATAAAATTATTGAGCAGTATCGCAATTGAAAACGTGGTTTGGCGAAAGTGATATGTGGCAGAAGGCAGTGGATTGTGGGCCCAAAAGCAGTGTGAGTCTAAACCGCTTTTGACGACCTCGCAATCACATGCTCATATAGTGTTTGATCCGAGAGCAGCGCGTGGCCGCCCCCTAGGCATTAAGCCTCGTCCCGATCTCGAGGGTTCTGTTAATAAATTAAAGGACTGGTGGATGGAACCTTGACTCACTCAGTAATTATAAGGCATGGAGGGCCCGATTGTGGGGACTAAACCGTTAGCTGTGGTACCCCTATGGTCAGATTTTCCTGCAGACCCATACTAATCTGAGCTAGCATCTGACAGAGGGATACATGCACAGTCTAACAGAAGACTGTGCGGACGCAATGCTTTGAATGTAGTGATGGGATCACACTCCGAATAGTCGGGTACTGATCCGAGTATAAAGAGATAGTTTTGATATTTTGTTAAGGTGGTCAACTGGTCGAGCAGAGCTCCCTATTTTGTAATGTTTTGATGCTAGAACTGTTCTCTGGTTATGTATCAGATTTGAGACTTTTAGATTAATAGAAGTTAGCCTCTTTTCATCTCTTTGTAAAAATTGTGCTAAAACACTCGGGCATGGAGGATCCAGTTGAGGGTTGTTATGTTGTTGTAATGTAGGTTTGATTGCAGCGGTATCACGACCAATTTTAGTCAGCTTCCTTGTGATCCTTTCCCCTCTTACACTGAATGGCTCGGGCATGGAGGATCCAGTCGATTTGTTGTAGCTACATGGTGATGTAGGTTTGATCATTGTGTTTTTGTGAATGTGTTGTTTGGACATATTTGAGTGTCTGAAGCTTGAGATTAAGAGTGATCTTGAGTCTAATTTTTTCTTCTCCAAGCTGCTTGAAGACCTGATGCCCATAACAGTCTTGTCCACCTTTCTTACTAAGTCTTCCCTCTGCTCACACTTAAACTCAATTCACTGACTGAAGTTAGTTGCGGCCCTCACTTCCCTATGCATTTATTGTCCAGTTATGTGTTGAACATCATTCATATATTGAGTTTTGTCCATTGACCTCCACTCATATAAAACCAACATTCACCAAAAGCTCTAATGGGTATTGGGCTTATCCTCCTGCAATCTGAGGGTGACTCTCAATGCTAACATTCTTGGTGTCGTTGTCGGGGAACGAATTGAAGACATTTCCCTAGGTAAGAACGACAACAAGATTTTGATTCTGAAGATGCATCAGACATCAGAACCATTGAAGATTGCAACTTCCACTTGGTGACTCCATTATCGAAGACTCCACTGGGGAGGATCTTGTTGACAGAAAGATGACCATACTGAAGGGGAAGACCAGGTATCAATTTATGAGCTTTATTCATGAAATCATGTTCTTGTTTATCAACTCATTTCTCTCTTTCCCTTCACATATAAAGAGGATTATCCTATGCTTTGTCTATTCAGATGATAATAGGCCTTCCTTTATTTATCCATCCTTGGAAGAAGAAAACATGCCTTCTTCTTGTGTTGTAGATATCGATCTTGTGTCTTCACCTCTGCCTATTCATAAAAGTGAGATCTATATTGCATCTCCTCTTGAAATTGATCACCCTTGTAGCCCTGAGGAGGTTGAAAATAATTCATAGTCTTCTCAAATCTCGTTACTCTCTGTTATTCTTGTTGATCCTTGCCATCAACTCGTTAATCCTCATGGTCAACCCACTGCTTTTCAAATTAAAATCGGAAATAAGTTGTTTAAACCTTTAAGGCTGCCACATGACCTTCATCCTTATCCTCGTTATTCCTTTGAGTATCTTCCTCGATTTTCCGGAGAGGATCATATTACAGTTGAGAGGCATTTGGAGGCCTTTGAGAGCTTTTTCGATCAGTTTGAGATTGTTCATGATGATGTTTCCATGAGGTTGTTCTCACAATCCCTGTCTAGAGATGTTGTCGTGTGGTTTAGATGTCTGGAAGCCAGTTCTATTGGCTCCTGGACCGAGCTATGCCATGCATTTTTAAAGTGTTGGTGTGAGAGCAAGTCCCTTGATCAATATTGGTTTGATTTTAATTCCTTGAGGATAGGGGAAGAGGAAGCCTTGGTTGTCTTCAACAGGAGGTTTTACAGTGTTTATCATAGTATGCCTATGGAGATCAGACCCACAGAGACTATTTCAATGGTGTATTATGTCATGGCTTAGCATCCAGAGCTGGTCCTTCTCCTGAGAGAGAGAGGAAATATTCATCGTTAAGACACCTGTTTCAAGATGTTGAAGAAATCAAAGAGAACATCAGGGCTAGCAAGGGGGTTCCTATGCAAGCATATCTTGAAAAATTGCATGTGCCTAAGGAAGAAGATTGTCAACATGTTTCATATTTTGAGCAAGAAGATAGTGATTATGAATCAGAGTTGGAACAACAACAAGGAAAAGAGACTGCAATTGTTGATGATCGAGAGTTGTTTTCGAAGGAGCAGGGAGGTTTTTTATTTGCAAGCAGAGAGGCATTTACAGAGGAGCAACCTGGTCTTCTAAAGCAGCTAGGATTATGTCACATGTTTCATGATCCTATGGCTATACATGGAATCATATGTTTCATATTTTGAGAATTTCTAAGAGCATACCACCAAGCCTTTTCCTTTATACATTGAGGAAAAATATTGTGTGAAAATCTGTCATTTTGTGCCTGCAGAAGACAAAGGGTAGAGCTTTCCCGTGTTTCTTGTTTATGATGATTATGATTCTAATCCTTGGGAGAGTCATGAAGAAGAAGAGGAGAAACAAATGTCTGCGATTCATATCACGCCTAGAGCACGTAAATGAGAAACCATCACACAGGATCAATGCGGTACAAATGTTCACTCACCGGTACTTGCCAGACATTGACCATGTGAAGCGGTGTAAAGGCGAGCATGTTTTCTATCCCGCATTGATGGATTTTTCATTTTCTTTATGACCCTATAAGGGTACATGGAGTTGCATTTCCTTCATGTCTTGGAATCACTCAGCTTTATCCTGACTTCAACAGCGGGGGCGTAATCATTTTGTTGTCCACCGGTGCATTGTTTTTATCTGATGGGTGGCGGAAGTAAACTGCGTTTGCGACTAGGGGAGTTGGCGAATAGCTGCTGGTGGAAGTTTGCTTTTCACCTAGCACTTTCTTAAAAGTCAATTAGTCTAGGAATGTACATGAATAATCTCCTCCTGGAGCCCATATATTTTTTTTTTAGGATAGTGTGCTTGTCGGCTTTTAATCCTTAGCATGATGTTTTTGAGCATGACTCCATAGCCCAATGCATAAAGCGACTGGGCCTTGTTCTTTCCATTTCGTAGAGCATTCCATCCCCTTTGGAACCAAATGTTAACACATAGGATGTAATATGCAGGATATAAAAATTATGTAGAACATAAATAAATTGCTAGAAATGGCGGAATAACAATAATATAACTAGCATAATCTCCACAATAACACGGAAATGATATAAGAACAACGAAAGAAATAACACTTTGATTCACCTCCACCGGCGTTCTATTACAATAATATCTAATCTGGTGTTCTCATACCCTCGACTCTTATTTATACTAAAAGAAGCATCTAGAGGAAGATCCTTCTGAAGCGAAAAGCTCACAATGGAGTCTTCTTACATCTGCCTTATTCTATTTTATTGAAATGTCGACCTTTATTACATCAGAAGATATTGTTCTACCTATGTGTAGGTTGGGACCTTAACATGTCCTCCCACTTAAAAAAAACCTATCCTCAAGGCTTGAGATGAGAAAAAATGTTGCAGAATGGTGGTCAACTCCAAGGTAGAATCTTCCGGAGTCATATCTTTCCACTAAACTAACAATTCCTCCATGGTCTACTAACAGAGACGAAGCTCTTGTTGGTCCAAAACTACTTGTGTTTGTAGCCAAATGGATCCTTCTTCCCTCTGTCTGAAGTTGGTTTTGAGTTTGGAACTCAACTCCAATCACCTTCTTTAAGCATGAAACGCGAAAAGCAGGGATCTTAACCCGAGATGGTAGGCAAAGCTAATTGATAGGCTACTTGTCCCTCACACTTGAGGGCCATTGCCAGGACCATAAGAATTCCAAAGCTTAGCAGGCAAATCGCGGACTTGAGGAAGTTTGCTTGTAAAGGTTGCAATCGAGAGAAACACACTGAATCTATACGCAAATTGGCCGTTGGTGACCACGATGCACTTGTTGTATCATGCGATTCTATGCCATGACAAAATCTCTTTATTGAGTGCAGGAGAATAGCCTCTTAATTTTGTAAGTGTTAGGTCAAGCTGCGGTGCCAGAGGCACTTGATAAGTATGAGAGAGAATTGAAGGTGGCTTACGTCCATATACCACTTCAAAGGAGTCATGTGTGTGGTTGTATGGTATGAAGTGTTGTACCACCATTCAACTAGGGGTAACCATTGAGCCGCGATTTTCTTTTTAGAGGAAAAACACCTCAAATATGTTTCCAAACACTTGTTGATAGCTTTTGTTTGGCCATCGGTCTGAGGATGATAAGTTGTCTTGAGATGAAATTGATTGCCTTGTATCTTGAATATTTCTTGCAAAATTGCTTGTGAAAGTTGGGTCGTGTCGGAAACAATGGGGAGTGTGGCATGCCATAAAGCTTGAAGACACGATCCATGAAAATTGAGCCACCTTGGATGTTGTAAATGAGTGTTGAAGGATGCAAAAATGAGCATACTTGGAAGGCAATCAACAACCACCATGATATTGGTTATTTCGATTTGGGTAAGCGGTGGTAAAATCCGCCAGATATATCCTTCAAATAGCGAGGTGGAGTCGGGCGGTTAGTGTGCCGAATTTTTTTCTCCCTTATTGCGTTGACACATCACATTCAACGCTACAAAATTACAAATGTCATGTTTCATACCATCCCGGAAAAAGGAGCGTTTGACCCTGTCAAAGGTTTTTGAACCCGCTAGTGCCTTGTCTTATTGGGTGTAGCATGAAGCTCAAAAGTACCATGGATTTAAGCTTTGATTGTTGCCAAATACAAGCGGCCTTTGTATACGTTCATCATTGAAGACAGGTACTACGGGAAGGCTAGACATTGGACTACAATTGGTGGATCAATTGCGAACTTTGGGATCTTGTAGACATTCACGGTAGTGACTTGGAACCCGATAAATTACCCGATGAATGAAGAAAAGGGATCCTTCATCTTCACATATTTCCGAGGGCGGTGCATACTGCAAACCACATTGTCTTTTCCTTTCTTGTAAATGATCTCATAATCATATCAAAGGAGTTTATTCACCCATTTTTGTTGTTACGGGGAGGAAATGCGTTGTTCCGAGAGAAAATAATTGAGGCTTTGATGAATGCTGTCTTAATTTGGAAGCGTTGCCCCAATAGATAAGGATGTCACGGATCAGCGACATACTGAATAGCCAACATTTCCTTTCATAGATGGATTTTCAGTTTCTTTTAGATAGTTGCTTGTTGGTAGGCCAAAGGAATTAGACCCTCTTACATAATGACATCACCAATTCCTTTCCACGAGGCATCACATTTCCAACACAAAGGTCTTTGTGAAATCGGTGGGAGCAGGGCGGGTGGTGCACATGGCCATCTTCAGGTTTGAAATCTTGAGCAGCGGTAGAGTCCAAGTGAAAGAGTTCTTTTAGAGGGAGGAAGCGATTGAGAAGTGTTGCAATCTTCCCATAATTCTTAACAAACTATGATAATACTGATTAGCCAATCCGCGAAGCTCTTAAGAGTCTTTGGGTGAGGAAATTCTTGCATAACTTCAAACTTTTTAGAATCCACCCTGACACCATATTTTCCAACCAAATGACCCAAGTACTCGACTTTTGAGAAGCCAAAAGCACATTTAGATTGTTTCAGGAAAAGTTAGTACTGAGAGAGTAAATGGAGAACTAGATCCACATATGAGGAAATATATGAATACGTCGGGTTTTCTATGGGCAGGGATATCATCAAAAGAAAACTAAGAAAAAATGGGAAAGGGCCGGAAGACTATGATTCAAGTGGGTGGTGGAGTTCTTGTTTGATTTCCTCCATTGAAGGCTGCATGGTTGTATTGATGGTGACAACATTGGCACTAAAGGTGTTTCACTTCTTATTGGGTCTCGGTGAGACTAGATTTCAAGTTGAGCAGCTTCCAAGTCTTGGCTATGGGTATGGAGCCATGAGGACCGGGGAACCGAAAGTGGGTGGGGTCAAATTTTTTAGAAAATAGTATGAATGTGATAAAATTTGAAGAGAGTAAGCTAATGGGATAGGTCTCAAATAATGGTGAAATTTATTTTTTTTTTTTTTTACTCTTGCGGATTTATACTTTGATTTGAATAATACTACATTGATGAAATGACCAAATGCTTAACTGGAAGAAATGTGTAGCGTTTGGAAACCGATCATGAGTAGATGCGACAATAGGTCTTATCACATTTTAAATTTGTTTATGTTTCTATCCCAAAGGTTTAGTTATTCAAGGGTTCTATAGATAAAGGTTTGCCCTGTGCTATAGTTCTACATTATACACACGGGGGTCCAACAGTAGTACTCGATGCAATATCTCAAGGCACCAACTAAGGAGGTGGGCATTGCCCTTAGTCATTACTGACCACCGGTACTAGAGTATCTTCTGAAGTGTTGTTCTCGGTGACACTACTAAGCGGTTAAACGGTGGTTTATCTAAATAGGGCTTCTGGAAATCTAGGCCAATCCGTACATAGGTGTTGTCGATGCGCTACCACTCGAAGGTGCACCAACAGGGGTTACAAGGGTGGCCAAGCAGGATAATAAGCAAGAACCACTTGTATTTCCCTGCGATGTATGAATCCCTCAACCAGCGAGGGTTTATCGCACTACTTGGCGGATGCCATGGCTTAAAGATGTGAATACGTCTACCACGGAAAAAAATTACCTAATTTTGCCAAGGAAGTGCTCAATAACACTTGTAATATACCGGATATAAAAATTATGCAAAAGTAAAATACCAAGAGGCCAGCTGATCGCGATAATATATAACGGCCATAGTCTCACAATATCTGAGAAATGATATAAGAACAACAACATAAATAGCACTTTGATTAGAGAGCAATGTTCGCGAGCCTCTTGAGGAAACCTCGATTAGAGCAGCAGCTCTATTAAAAATAATCTCAAAGCTAGGTTCTCATACCCTGGAGACTCCTATTTATACTAAAAGAAGCATCTAGGAAGATCCTTCACAAATGAGGAAGCTTCTAATGGAATGTACCCATCCGCCTTATTCTATTTTATGCAAGGCCTTATTAATATGTGCTATTACATTCAAATATATTGTTATACCTATGTCTTGAGGTTAGGACCTAACATATAGTTGTCAAGAGGCGGCACGGAGTTGTCAAGTTCGTAGCACGCACAAGCATTCAGTGCAGCATTCAAAGCAGTCCATTTAGAACTCTAAATGCAACATGCGAGATAAACTTCTTGTGGACGACTCGAGAATATCAAATAAATGATTCATTAGGAATCGGGGTTCAAAATATTATTAAAGTTGTTTGTCAAAGGTCAGAACTCCCAAAACCCAAAGTGAGCATAGAGTGCGTCCCTGATATTGAGGGACAAGTGGCGGTCGATCCAAGTGTTTGTGGAAATGAGCTTCAGGAGTTTTGGAGTGAGAAGTGCATAAAACTTCGAAGAGCCAAAGCCCGAACTCCCAAAGCAATTGTGGACCATTGATATCAAAATCAACAGGGAGCCATTGATATTAGCAGCAGTGCCTCCCAAAGTCTCGAAGAGGCACGAGCGTCGAATTTCGAAATTTAAAAAGGCACAGTGGTGCTGAAGTTCCCAAAGTCAAGCGCTTGCAGTCTGAAGACCCAAAGCACCGAAGCACGAAGTCACAAAAGTGGTTGAGTCATCGATTCAAATGGACAGGCGCCCGGATCTAGAGACTCAGAAGGAAAGCAAAGGGAAAGCCTTGAGATTCAAGTTTGATTTTCCGATGCAGGAGACAGAAGAGATCTTAGACATTAAAACCGTAATTAGCGGATCATAGCTACGGGTAAAAGCATGGAGGAGGATGAGGTTTGATATTTCGAAGTTTGAAGACTCGAAGGAGATCTCAACCATCAATTTAAGAGGATATGTGGAATTTATCAGTATGGACATCTGGCACACTCGTTTAGTCATGACATTTGGCACCTGTTTGGCAATGACACATGGCACTTTCGATCAACTGATCGCAGGCATATAATTCCTTCTTTCTTAGTAGCGTGTCCACTTCTCTTTTCATGACATGTTAGCATAGCAATGACAGGTCATCCTCCGGGAGATTTTATTGTTCAATGTCAAGAGTAGCATACCCCTCCCCCAGGGCATAGTTTTGGCAGATTCTAAAGTTGGCGGTGGTTAAGCTTGGTAGTAGCACTAAATCTAGAAGGTGCACCTAGATCGCAGACCGCGTCTAGATCAATGGTCATGCTTCATTGCGGGGACACAACTTGCTTGATTGATAAAATTATTGAGCGGTCCCTCAATTGAAACCGTGGTTTGGAAAAAGTGATATTATTGGCGAAGGCGATTGGATTGCAGACCCAAAGGCGATTAGTTCAAACCGACGGTAGCGGCCCGCGAAATCGCGATGCTCATACCGATGTTACGGTCACGAAAGCGTGGCGCCCCTGGGCACTAAATATCGATCAAGGTTCGATTAATAAATGAAAGGTGGTGGTTTGGAACCTCAAGATCACTGATTAGAGGCATGGAGGGCTCGATGCGTTGCTCATATAGTGTACGATCGAGGAAGCGGTAAGCTTCCCTAGAGCGACAAATCCACGATCCTGAGGTTCGGTTAATAAGTGAAAGGATTGGTGGTTGGAACCTTGACTCACTTAGTAATTATAAGGCATGGAGGGCCCGGCTGTGGGGACTAAACTGTTAGTTGTGGTACCCCTATGGTCATATTTTCTTGCAGACCCATACCGATATGAGCTCACGTATGACAGAAGAATGCCCACACAGCCTGATAGAAGACCGCTAAGACGAAATGCTTTGAATGTAGTGATGGGATCACACTCTTGATAACCGGGGATTGATCAGAGTATAAAGAGATAGTTTTCATATTTTTTTAAGTAGGTCAGGCGGTTGAGTAGAGCTCCTATTTTGTAATGTTTTTCATTCTGGTGTCTACGGTTATCTTCGGTTGAGACTTTCTTATTAATAGAAGTCAACTTCTTTTAATCTCTTTGGAAAAAATTTCCTAAAACACTCGGGCATGGAGGATCTAGTGAAGGTTGTTATGTTGTTGTAATGTAGGTTTGATTCGCGGTATCGCGACTAGTTTTAGTCATTTCTTTGTGATCGCACCCTCTTACCTTTGAATGGCTGGGCATGGAGGATCCATTCGAGTTGTTGTAGGCTGCACACGCTGGTGATGTGGTTTGATCGTGTGTTGTTATTATTTGTGTTGTTTGGACATATTTTAGTGTTCGAAGCTTGAGCTTAAGAGTGATCTTGATTCAGAGTTTTTCTTCTCCAAACTACTTGAAGGCACGATGCACCCGCGGTATTGTCCACCTTTCTTATTAAGTCTTCCCTCTGTTCACATTTAAACTCAATTCAATGGCTGAAGTTAGTTGTGGCCCTCACCTCCCTATACATTTCTTGTCCAGTTTTGTGTTGAACATCATTCATATATTGAGTTTTGTCCATTGACCTCCACTCATATAAAACCAACATCCGCAAAAAATCAGGTGATGCAGGCTTGTCACTCCTGTCAGGGGTGACTCGGTGCTAACAAAAGAAATGGATTTAATACATGAATATTTTAATATGATATTTGTGTAAATTGAATTGACTATTATGATATTGTGTTCATGTAAAGACAATTTGTGTTTGTTGTACATGTTGTCTTGTTGGAATGTTGCAATATTAGGAGGGGATGAATCGTTATTGAGCACTTTTTACCATTGTTTACCTTAAGAACATCATTTAAGCATTAACCATTAATAATGACATTCATCATCACACAAAAAATATATAGACCACGACCCAGTTTTTACATGGAAACCTAAATTGGATAAAACCATGTAATTATTTTCTTATATCATGTTAATGTTACATTCATGGGAAGCACAACATTCCAATATTCTCCAACACCAACTGAAGGGAGGCACCAACCCTACGATTCCTGAGGCACCAACCTGAAGGAAGGTCCAACTCCACACGATTCTGGCATTGGCCGAAGGAGGCACCAACCCCGGCTTTACCATCTCAACTAGAGAGGCACCCACTCCCTAAAACATTGGCACCAACCTATTGAATGAAGAAACCAATATTCAAAATTTGAGCGCAAATTGGCGAGATATCCACCAATACAAGATCTTCATACACATTGTACTTTTGACTTCACCTACATGCTTCATTAGTAGACAATCCTTCAAAGCCTAACAAGCCTCATAGCATCATTCCCATAATGTAATCAACGACGACAACATCCACCGATGGTAACATCCATTCATGACAATGTCCACTAACGGAAACATCCACTCACAAAAACATCACGAAAACATCACAACAACATCCAAACTTCATAGCATAGCATATGGCAACATCACAACCCCACTTGAACATCCATTAACATCACAGCTTCATAGCAAAGCATATATCATCATCACAACCTCACAATAGTGCATATGACAACATCACAACCTTATGTCATACCTTGATAATAAGAAAGACCCAAAGAAGTTTCCTTAGACTTCTCTTGCACACGAGAAACACACCCCAACACCTTGGGCACACCTCGGACTAGATCTCTTAGTTGGTTACACTAAAAGGGTGCAAAATTCTATCATGTATTTATGGTAATTTTGTCCCCAAAAATGGTTAATTAGACCTCAATTTGGCTAGGTTGTTGAATAAAACTCTTCTCATTCCTATGGAGTTAGAGGTATTTCCATATACCGTTGAAATAATCTTTCCATAACATGTGCTTCCATTTGAGTTAATTATGTAGGGTGAAAATGCCTTAAAAATAAGATTATCCAAATTGACCACAAATAATACTTTCAATAATCTCCATCTTGCAATCTTTATCTTGGGCATTTGTAGGCTTATTCACTTGACTTTGGGGCTTCTTCACTTGGTTTTAGGGCTTCTTCAAGGCTCCTTCAATGCTCCATTTGTGTACAACTCAAAGTGGGCATGTAGAAAAAAACCACATGTTATCTCATCATGTGAGGGCCATGCTTAAAATATATAGCATTAGGGAACCACTTTGGAGTTATATACATTTATGTCAAGGCCTTCAAGACATAAGGCTTCTTCGATTGGACGGTCATCTCGCTCAAAGTTCTTCAATTTGTTTTGGCATTGACTTGTCTGCGGCGACCTTCACGCGTATTTGTCTTCTGGGCTTCATCAACACTTGTAATCTTCAATTTCTTCTCTTGGCTTCACATGGCTTCAAGGCTTCTTCACTTGGATTCATGGCTTTGAGGATTCTTCACTTGGATTCATGACTTCAATACTCAAAAGCGATCTCAAGGCTTGCTTTACTTGGCTTCATGGATTCAAGGCTTCTTCACTTGGCTTCATGGCCTCAAGGCTTCTTCACTTGGCTTCATGGCTGATACTCAAACAATATATTTCCTTTGCTTCAAATCATTGTCAACATTGTTGCATGTATCATTTATTTCTTCCATCCATCATCATCATTCCGCATCAATGAAAACATTTTTTTTTTTTTCTCAACAATCTCCCCTTTTTTCATTGATGGAAACACCTTCTTCCTTTTTCAATGATGCATGCCCACTCTATCCATTACATTTTTCTCTCGACATCAATGGAAGGGATCATTTTCTTATCATGTGACTCCCCATCTCACCAACAATTTGTTTCTCTCACCTTTGACATCTAGGATAAAAAGTTGCTCCCCCTTTAGAATTTCACGATTCTCTTTCTTATTCTATTTCTCCTCTTGTCTCTTCATGCTTTCATCCGCATCATTTAACTCATTTTGTTGCTTCCTTTGTCATCAATGGTTCCTTATTTTGATTGTAATGTTATCTTTGTGAGCATATTTCCTTTTCGACAATACTTCCCCTTTGATTATGTTGACTCCCCCTTAGACTGGGCTATTTCTTGAAGATTTATGAAGTAGCTCCCAATGTGATCCTATATGATTTACCAAGCCATTATCATCTACTCTATACAATCCTCTCTTGTCCTTTCTTTGGTCTTCCTTTCCTGCTACTTAGACTCACCCTCAACATTGTCCACGATACTGGGAGTCTCTATGCCAAATAGTTTAGAATAATGTATAACATTGCTGCAACTGCCGGGATCATCTTCTTCATTTAACTCATTTTGTTGCTTCCTTTGTCATCAATGGTTCCTTATTTTGACTGTGATGCTATCTTTGTGAGCATATTTCCTTTTCGACAATACTTCCCCTTTGATTATGTTGACTCCCCCTTAGACTGGGCTATTTCTTGAAGCTTTCTGAAGTAGCACCCCTTGTGCTCCTATATGATTTACCAAGCCACTATCATCTACTCTATACAATCCTCTCTTGTCCTTTCTTTGGTCTTCCTTTCCTGCTACTTAGACTCACCCTCAACATTGTCTACGATACTGGGAGTCTCTATGCCAAATTGTTTAGAATAATGTATAACATTGCTCTGTTGCAGGATCATCATTTGTGATCCTGACATCTTCCTCTTTTCTTGTAGATTTATCATTGTTACTCATTTCTGCAACTCCTGTGGGTATGTCCTCTAAGAATTCCCCATTGACTTGTTCTTCTTGTTTTTGTTTTGTTCTCCAAACCTTCTTATATTTGATATGAGCATTTTATTTCATGGAAGACTCCATCATGATTCTACAGTCCCGAGCTATGTGTCCATAGTTGTGGCATTTGTAACATTCAACATTATTGTAGATACCTCTATTCCTTATTTGAGTATTTCTTGCATAAGCTCTACAATCTATAGCCTTATGTCCAAAATTGTTGCAAGAAAAACAATAACCAAGAAATAAGCTTTGATACATGGGAGCAAAAGGTGTTCTTTGAAATGGAGCTCTTTGAGATGCTTGCTTGTCATGTCTTGATTAATCATGGTCTTTCACTCTGCTATTGGAATCCTTTGAACCATTTGTATGATTTTTAGGTCTTTCTTCAGTCTTTCTTGGTAGTTTGAAACTGTTTTCTTCTTCAATGTGTTTTTGTTTATGGTCATACCCAATACTTGTCTTGTCACCAGAAGATATTTGTTGATTGAGGATGTCTTCTAAGGTTGATGAACTCTTCTCAAACTTCAAGT
>SNQJ01S0203411.1:17584-29476 GCA_010110895.2 Picea sitchensis
GCATGGTGTATTATGGTGTATTGGTGTAACTATTATACTATTGTTAATTTCTCATTGGATATAGTTGAATGGTTTAAGTATAAGTTGAAAAAGGTTTTAAATTGTACTTGATACTGATTCACCCCACTCTCAGTATCAACAGTACAATTTGTTGTTTTCACCTTTTCTTCTCTGTCCAACTTATGTTCTTCATCTCTGCATATTTCATGCTCTGTTTCTGCTGTCTCCTTGATCACATACATTTCTACTTGTTTTACCAAGAAAAAACAACCTGCCTCTGTCACGACATTTTTCCTTTATTCCTTACCTCATCATCCATTACACTTCAGATATCCAACACCTGAGTCGGGAATCTCAAACCGCTTGAGAACAATGATTCCAATGCTCCCAGAACAATGATTCAGTTAGTGTAACTGAATCGTAACTAATCAAGAAACCACAAAGTGAAACAACAACCCTTCGATCAAATTCTTTTTAATCAACACCGTTGGATTATACATGTAGAGGCTTTTTGATTTTTTTCAATGCTTAACCACGGAAGTGGAGCCTAGCTGCACTAGCTCCTTCCTCAATATTCCGCTGATGTGACCTTGGGAGATGTTCTCATGTGACCACGTGATTGCGGGAATGACCAAAGGTGGTTTGAGGGTAATCTGCTTTTCGCCCCGCAATTCACTACAGAGCTCGACGTATGCTTTGTCCAAAATTGTGGTTTTGATTGCAGACCACCTTCAACATTTTAAAGTTCACACACCTTCAATCCCCGCAATGTGATGAGACCTTCGATCTCACGATCTTGACGATGCTCTTGAATTGACAGATCAGATTTAACCTTCTTAAATCAACGACTGTGATCTATTTTGTGATCCGGGCTCCAAGAGTTTAAAATCTCAAACCCTGCTTTCCTCCATATGCCAATATTCCAGAGTCGATGATCTGCAGACATCAATCCTTCTTAATTGACGGCTCAAACTCTACTTCAAGAATTTTAGCTTTCAACCAGATCAACGGTTCTGGAGCCCCTTACTCCATTCAACGATTGAGATCTCCTTCGCTACTCCGGGCTTCGACGATCTCAATTCTCAACCTTAACTCTCTCCCAAAATGCTTTTATCCAGAGTCCCCATATTCCTCCCATTTGTCCTCCTCAAATCAATGGTCCTCATTCACTTCAGGACTTCGGCCTTGATAAATTTCAAACCTTTCTCCTTCGCGTTTTCCCATAGTAGTTTCTCCCGGAGTCAACGATCTATTGACATGTACCCTCCTACACAATCAACGATCATAAGTGACTTCGACCCTTCGAGACTTTAGGCTGATCATTGCTTCATTCTCCTCTGGAGTGGTCACCTGCTAAATAAGTCATAGACGGTGGAGACCGCTTGCCGCCAGTTAACACTTCCACTTACACTATCCTTCCACTGTACTAGATCAATGGTTGAGAATGCACCCATAGTGATCTTCAGATCGGATGACTCATGTCCATTCAGGGACTTCGACGTTTAAGACTTCAGGACTTTAGGCATCTGCTAGTGGTGAAACTCTCAAAGTAAAACTCTTGGAGTGACGTAACTTTGTTACATCACTTGATGACATGGCATGAGTTGAGTGTCTGCCACGTGTCACTCAGATTTGTGATTTGCATGTACTTGAAATGATGATTTCATCTTGACACTTGTCATTATCTGACTGTGCCACGTGTAGGTAGTGTAGTGGAGTATGACGTGTAGCGGGTAGTGGAGTGTGATGTTAGAGCGCAGAGATGGTATGTATGAGTTTTTTGGTGGTTTACTCGGAGGGGGGTTTACGTGTTAAGTGGTAATGAGTGAGGGGGGTCCGAGTTGACAGGAAGGTGACACGTATGAGGGTCCCACATGGGAAATACCACCAACTCAGACCACCCCCCACGGTTAAAGGAAGAAAGGCCGGGGGGGTCTGATATGCCCTGTCGACTGTAGATCTGAGTGCCCGATTATTGGCCACTGAGATTAGTGCGCCCTTCTTCTAACTTATCCTGTTCTTCCACTTTAGAATGATCCGATGACTGCAATTTACTCCGGCTCTTCGGACTTCGGGGATTTCAAATCTCAAACTTTGCTCCCCGTTTATCCTATCCATCACTTAATTTGATCCGACGATCGTGAATACTCTTGGAGCAGATCCACGATCAAGGATTTTGATCCATATCATGTTTCTGTACTGCGCTTTCCCTTCTAAGCTTTGATCTCTGCATACTATTCGCTTCTCCTACTGAGCTTATGCTTTTCCTGTTTTCCATCGTTGCTGTTGTTCTTTCCATCAATGAAAAGCACACGCTTCCTGTAAAATATGCCAACAGTAAAATACCAAAGGATCAATAAGAATAACTTATCAACTGAGTGTGCAAGTGAACATAGTATGTGCCTAGGGAGAAAATCAAGGGGCATCTTAAATAGTATTGGGGTGCCTTCATTCATGGCCAAGAATCCATACCTTGCAAAGCATTGGCTGTTGACTCAGGCTGTGAATCAAACACAACATATTTTAGAGATGAAATGCACAATTGGTTATTTTTCCCATAGAATTAAGGTTTTATAAATGTTTATTTTTAAAACTATTATGAACTGATACTAGTTCACAACTATATATACATAGAATTTCTCTTGTGTTTAAATACATATAGAATGGAGAGGATGGATACAATGTAGAGGGTTGGGGATTTTAGGAATAAAATACAGATCTATTAAAACTCCATTATGCAACTTTTGAAATGGTTATTGTAAGTTTATTTACATTTTTATTTAAAGTTTAATATTTCTATAAAAGATCCCAACATACAACTTTCTATAACTGCCCACTCTAGATATCAGGAGTTGTGGATCTGTAGGATATTTCTATATTTTTATTAGAGTACATATTTGTTCCTATAGATTAATCTTTTTTTGTAATATGAGTTCTCTTTTACATTTATTTGTTAGTTCATAATCAAATGCAAAAACAAGACTTATGCATACTGAGAAATAATAATAGAAATAGTCAAACAGAGCATGTTAACACTATGAATTACCTCAAAGAACCAATGAATAGTTGAAATATCACAATCATTCATGTTAATATGTAGAACTTGTTCTTAATAATTCAAGTGTGTTTACTTTTTGTTGTTTGTTTACTTTTCTACAAGTGTAGTGTATTTGATTTTCTACAATGTCATTTCATTTCCTCGATAGCAATGCAATTTAATTTACGTAGAAGCATGTAGGAAATCAATTGTAAATCGAGAACTTGGAGCCTGCAAATAAATTGCATGACATCTCACAAGTTTATCTAGAACTCCGATTGATAAGTAAATGCACAATCTCTTTTATTTATATTTATAGGGTAATAAATAACCTGCCAATCATCTCATTAGCTCTCATATAAAAGAAAAATTAAAAAACAAGTTTTTTCATATCAATTTAGCAATAATATGTACATGATAATTTTTAAAAGGTTTGCAAATATAACCACCATTAGCATTATCTAAGTGTTTATACATATTACACAATAACAAATATAGTTTTTGTTAGAAAAAATTGTGGTATAATTAGACAACATTGTAATGCAAAATTTAAGAGTTTGCTTGTAGCCTACTATAAAAAACATATGATCCATCATCCAAAAATTCCCTATTTTTGACCTTCTAGTTTCAACCTTTATAGGAATAGCATGTGTAGTTCCTTATATATTTTTTTTGTTTGTTAATTTGTGCAGGACCTGCGATTAACCTGTGGCTTGAGAAACCGTGACTCAGGGGCATCTAAGCCGTCAAAATCACCCGGGGATCGCACCCGGCCTGAGCCACACCAACCCTTAACATGGTTGGATTTTTTGTCCCCGCAGGTTTCGAACCAGTGACTTTAACAACACGGAGTGGCTTAACAACACACTCCGTCACCGACTATCCTACACCTTGGGGACAAATAAATAACCAAATGTTAAAATAGTTCCGTATATATTAGAACAACAAAAGAAAATCGTTTGACAAAACATAACAAGTATAGAAAAAAAAAAACTAGAAATTGTGCCTTTGAAGGGATTCAACTTTTATGAAATATATGATATCTCCTCAATTTTTTTATATAACTATAGAAGTATATGATATATGTCCAAAAAATATTCTTGGAAATTGTCCAAAATTTGAAATTTCATATTGCAATAGACAAAGAAATCATTTGTAGAGGCTTTTGTATAACTTCTACTAGTATAGAGTTCTAAAGAAACTCCTAATATCAAACAAAATTTGCAAAACATTATGCACTATTACTGTATAAAAGAATGATGGTTGTAAGCNATATTGCAATAGACAAAGAAATCATTTGTAGAGGCTTTTGTATAACTTCTACTAGTATAGAGTTCTAAAGAAACTCCTAATATCAAACAAAATTTGCAAAACATTATGCACTATTACTGTATAAAAGAATGATGGTTGTAAGCTTCCTCCTGGTTCTATCTATAGGCCATAAATTTTTGGTCCACATTCAACATTTCTGCATCCTCTTGTTGTTGCTACGCAATCTCATCTCCTTTTACCTCCTCCATTGTAGACCCAATTGACATCCTAATATTTGAATTGGTTGAAGTAGTATTTCTAACCATACTCACAACCAAAGTTTGAAGAGAAACACACTCAGCTTGAAGTTCTTCAATTCCTCTCTTTTCAATTTGTAGGGTTTCCAATATGAAGTCACATTTAGAAATTTTGACTCGTTCCTAGGAATGCATCCAACCATCAATTGAGAAAATTGAGTTCCTATTATCGTTTGTACAATATTCTTTCCTTCTTAGATCTATGTGAATGTTGGTGGTCTCACATAGTGGGCATCTCTCAAGGTGCCCATGATGCATAGTGATAACACTACATAACACTTGAAAAGACACCTTACCCATTCCCATAGCTAACAATCTAGTGTAACCAACAATTTGTTTGCTTTGCGACATTCCATTAGAAAAGGAATAACATATAAAAAGACCCGAGAGATGACCAATATTTTGTTATTTTTCATGGAGGAAAAGGGAATCACATGGATTCAAAAGGAGAAAAGGAAATCCAAGCCATCAAATAAAAAACATACCTACACCAAAACCAAAGAACCAAACAAGGATGAATGAACCAGACCCACCAGACTACTAGGTAGAGCCACATGAGTTAGAGACACCCAAACCAGATCCAGTAGAACCCTAGCCATGTAGACCTGATCCATGTGAATCAAATCTAAGAGAATCATGGCCATGCTCCCACAAATATAGTCCAATATAACTAGAGTCTAATTCATAGCCCGAAGTTGGACTAGGACAAAACATAACCAGGAGAAGCATGCATAAAACCCATTGAAAATCCCCAAACTTCAAACCTCCAAGGAAAACCATTATCCCACTTACAATAAACTCACCATAAAAATAAATTCATGATCCTACTTCCACATTAATCACTGAGTGTGTGAGAGTACTATGAGTCATCGTGAATCATAATTAACCCACCCTCACAAATTAACATGTCATTTTTCTCTCATGCATTTCCAATTCATAACCATGGATTAATACTTAAGAAATCGGGAAGAATGTATCCTCGCTTTTTGTTCTTAGACTAATGCAACCTAGAAGAAAAACCATGTTGTCTATATGGTCTACCTTTTGATCTTCCATTATTTCTCTCTAAATAATTCTTATAATATTTCCATCACTTGGAGAGGAGGTTCTAAACATCAATTTTATAATTATTTCCAAATCCCCAATTACAATAAGTATTTTGATGTAAATTGCATTGATAATCCTCAAGCCTTGGAAAAGAGCCAATGCCTCCACTTGGTTGTTTGATTCTCTACCCAGCCCCCATTCAAAGGTGTTTTCTTGATTTACTTTGATATTTAGAATGATCCCCCCCATACCTACCACCCCTTCCACTACACAATGGTCCCTTACCCTATTTTGTACCTTGATTTTATGTCCAGTTATTCTTTCCATCAATTCTAGTGAATGGTGGAATTCAACACTCTTAATTGTGCTTCAGAAACCTCAAGATCGTAGCAATTAACCCCCCAGGTTTGGACCTTCTTTATCTCAAACATAACACAAATATTGTTTATGCAGTGCTAGTTGGCCATTCAGGTTAATGAAAAGTCTAGGCAAGGTCATCCCAAATAAGATCACCCTAGCTCGCTTCCATTTCTCCTTCCTTTATAGAGATGAGAGTAGTAGTCATGAAAATAACATTGAAATAAACCACGATAACATTCCCAATAAATCCACACACATACTTTAAATCACCCATCATATGTATTGAACTTAATTTCACATGTCAGAGGGATATGTATGAGGTGAAGTGAGAGATGGAGGAGTATTAACTCACTATCCATTCACAACTGCATAATGTGGAACTTGTAGGTGACTCCTACCATATCAAGGAAGGGGCATGAAAAATATATCCCCCCCATTCACTTTGTATAAATATTCATTCAATCTAGCTCTAAGTTTGTCTTGTGTATTGACATCCCCATTTTTCTTTCGCAAAACCTGGAAGTATTCTACTTTATTGAAGTCTTGAGATAAAGTGATGATCCTCTAGGTGAGTCTATAGAGTATGAAGTTTTAAAGAGGGATTTTTCGAAACAATGATCTTAAAATTACTATTGAATCCCCAACCACTGCCACTTGTCATACTCTTTTCTCCTTTAAAGAAAGTAGGCATTGATAGAATATTATTACTTCTACCTTGTTATTGGTTTCATTTCCTCTTCTTTTTCTTTTTTTCTACTGGAGGTTTTAACTCCCCATATGGTTTGGTATACATGATCTAACTTTACATTAATGAACCATTGATAGTCACTTAGGGGATCATACCTTTTAGTGAATCCAAGGTCCTCCTACTACACTAAGGAATGGGCACCTTGTCGAAAATACCCCAATCTAGTGTGAGTAACTAGACTGCCAATGCTTAGAATCGAACTTGAGACTTCTCAAGGTTGAAAATTATCCAAAGAGGGTGGTAATACCAATTCACCTAGAGGTCTAAGCCAAAAGTTTCATTTAGTAATCCCCAAGCATACTCCATTTCTGTTTTTCCTTTTAGGTCATATATGGTGTCCTTCACACATACCAACCCACTTTTTTATTTTAAATAAGTATAATTATACTACATATCAATAAACATAAACCAAAAAACCACATGGTATGAGGATAATTAGGTGACAATACAAAAGGCCAAAAAGATAAGTGAACAATTACATTAGAGAAGGCTTGATTAACATAGTGTGGCATGGGGGCTAGGATGCATCAAACACCATGTTAATTATTGAAGGAACATAAAAAAAATTCGTCACTATTACATAAACCACCTTGATGTACAAGAATCTAGTTACAAAGAAAATATAAAATTTGTAGAAAAAAGTTAGACTTGATAACAAATTCATCTATAGTAATGGTGTAGACAAAGGATTTTCTGATAAGAGGTTTATCAACAAACACATTGTTGAAAAAAACATCATCAATGATGACATCATTGATATTTTCATGATCCACAAAGAGTTGGAAAATAAAGTGGGTATCAACAAGAGTTAATAGATAAGGATGGTGTCAACAAGAAAATGGTCAAAATTAGGTTGGAGATAGCTTGATGATTGACATAGTAGGTTCACCCATAGAGGTATCCATTGAAAGTAGGATTACATACAAGTATTGTGGTGGCAACGTAAATATCAACAAATGAGATGTTGATAAGGTTGGTACCAAGAACATGTTCACGTACAAGATGATTACCAACAAAGGGGGTGTAAGTGTAAGATTTGTCGATGAGTTGGGCATATAAAAGACCATGATCAACAATATTGTTAGAAATAATACAAATTTCAACATGATATTAGTCAAGTTGTTAATATAGGAAATAAATAAGGGGGTATCGATGAAAAGAGGAAGACACAAGGGAAAAATTTGTACCAAGCATGATGACATGGCATCCTACAATTAGGGAAGATGAAGAACAAGTTTAGTAGTTATCAAAAGGAATAATGATAAAAATAACAAAGATTGAATAAGTGGGGGTTAGGTTTGTAGATGTAGGGTTTTGAGAAGGATGATTCATAGTTTGATTAATAAGGCTACAAGGTGGTCAATAGTACACAATTTTTATGTAGTGTAACTTTTTATATGATTTAATAAGATGAATAAACCAATGGACACAGATTTCCTCTATTAAAATATTTTTGTGTGTTTGGATGAGTATTTGATTTTTTCCCATGTTCATAGTTAAGAGTGTGAGTAATAGGATGTTAAATCATACGATATTAAAACCTTTGTATGAGGACCCGCTATGTCTCTCCTCCTACATTATTTTGGTAGAGAAAGTTGAGATTATTTGGTATGTTGTTGAGATATATGAACTCAACAATTAACATGTGAGTCAATTCATAAGTGATGGTATGTCACCTAGAGGAGGAAGGGTTGTCATGCATATAATGTTGGAAGAATTGAAAAAGAGAATAGAGGAACTAGAGATAAATAAAGAAAATGTGTAAAAGAAGAATACAACCCTGAACAAAAAGTATAAGGGAATAATAACCAAGATGACCCGAGATTGCAACTTTTTAATTTATAATAGGATAGAGGAAATACTTATGAAAAACTAGTTTGAAGGTAGAGGCCCTAGTGGATGGATAAGCGACATGGAGTGTTTCTTTGAGTATGACAAGATTGAGGACCCTCAAAGAAAAAAATTGTTTCCACTATATTGAAGGGGAATGCTCCCATATGGTGGGAATTTGTGCAACATGAACAACTTTGGTAGAAAAAGGAAAAGATTTGAATTCGAATTAACATGGTGAGGAGGTTTTTGGAAAAATCACTTCTTGGATATGATCACATACATTGTACAAAAAAAAGCATAATTTGATTCAAAAGAAGAACATGAGTGTACACAAATACACCAAATAATTTTATCATTTGGTGATCATATATAGACTTGATGAACCAAAAAATCAGAGAGTGGTAAGGTATGTAGATTGTTTGGTTTTTTAAATTTGGGATGAGTTAAGTGCTAAACACTTTAACTCTATTGAATACACTTACCAAATATCTTTAAATGTTAAAGTAATTTTCTAGGAAAGAAAATAGGAAGAATGTTGGAAGAGGAATAGACAATCATGGGGGTAGAGGTTGTTATCCAAGAAGAGGAGAGAATGAAAGAAGTGAAACTTCAAAAATAAATACTGTGATGTGCTACATTGGAGACGCCATGGATAAAGTAGAGGCAATTTCTATGGTTATGGATGAGGTGAGAGCATGGAATTTTTTTACTTATTTGTTCATAAATAAGACATAGAGCTTATGAATTCCCACATAAAGTAGAATGTAATAGAAGAGAATAAAAAACATAATTCATACAAGCAAAGTGTAACACCCTGTTTCCCCCAGTTTGTAAAAATAACTGGACTGGCCAGAACCGTGGCAAACTCATGAATGTGAATATGTGATGTGAATGGACCTTGTGGAAAAGGTCAATGAATGTGAATAACATTATGAATTTATATTGTAGGACTGCTGAGAGAGGATGTGCAGAAAAAAGAGATCACGATGCTGGTGGAAGGCACCTGGAAAGGTGGCGTTAACTTCCAACGAGAATTAATACCGTATTTGGACTTCACTGGCCCGAAGAACCAAAAGTGGCTCGCTGGCCCCGAATTAAATGTCTCGCAGGTTGGCAGGTTGATGGCTCCTTAGGAATTAATGAGGGATGGGGAGGTGAACCGCCCATCCGTAGAGCCCTCATGATTGACCACTGTGAGGGAAATCGCGCCACACGCAACCTCGCAAGAGGATAAGGCGTGGGGTAGAAGCGATTGGGGGTAGACGTGAGGGGAAGAAGAGAACTTTGGCAATACGCAGAGTGAGTGATAGCAGAGAGGAAGGAGAGTAACCTTCGCTCCTGGTCACTGGAAAACAAAGACGCAGTCTCACAACATCGTGGTCTCAACTCGGGGGTGGCTAGTGGTAAATCCGCTGGGAGTCACTAAGCCTATGATTGGGTGGAAATGAGCACCCCTCTCAGTAGTTGCTTAACCCCTGGTGTTATTTTTGATAAGTGTTTTTCCTCTGGCATCTTGAATTATATATGTTTATTCTGATAATTATGCCCATAAGCTGTGAAACTGTGAATGATTTCATTGTAAGAATGTCTGTATGGTGTGTTGATCAATACTGGTAGATGCATGTTTATAATGGAAAGACTACATATGGCTTATGTCTTCATAAATCATTATTTATATGCTTACTGACCTAATTCAGAACGCATGACTGATTCGTGGGAGAAAGGTACCCTTATATGCCTCAGATAGTACCCTGGGTAAGAATCTCCCCATAGAGATACCCTCCTTGAAAATCCCATCAAGAACCGGGAAAGCGAATGTGAAGGCGTAAGGCCTTAGTAACCCTGCACGAGGAGGAATGATCCTCTTGAAAACCCGAGATGGCAGCATAAGGATGAAGTATCGAATCGACGGATGAGATTCTGTTGGGAGATCTGTGGTCACTCAGGATCGTCAGATCAGAAGAAGAAGATGGGGTGTTAAGTGCCTTAACCCTGATAGGTATTAGTCGACAGATGAGATTCCATCGGGAAACCTGTGGTCACGCATGACTATTAGATTGGTAGGAGTGAGTAGGGTGTTAAATGCCTTACCCCTTTGTTTTTTGTGTCTTCATGGACAACGAAGAATTCAGGACCGTAGATCTCCAAGGTCCATGGGAGTATCTGGACCGTTGATTTTTCCACGTCCAGGGAATTGTGGAAGAATGCATGGGTAGGAACAAATCTGAGCCGTCAGATCTCGTCTGGAAAAACCCGACAGTCATTGGATCTGTCAGCAGTTACTCGAGGGTTAAAGACCCCAGTGTATAGGGGTGAAAACCCCATAATAGATCTGAGCCGTATGAATGACGAAGGCCACGTGTCGTAAGATTACCCATTTCGGGAAATCGGGGATCATGAAATCAGGAATCCTAATGACGAGAGTTTGGGATTTTCCATGGTGAAAACCCCAGAATAGATCTGAGCCGTCCGAATGACGAAGGCCACGTGTTGTAAGATTACCCATTTCGAGAAATCGGGGATCGCAGAATCGGGAATCCTGATGACGAGAGTTTGGGATTTTCCATGGTGAAAACCCGGGAATAGATCTAAGCCGTCCGAATGACGGAGGCGACGTGTCATAAGATTACCCATTTCGGGAAATCGGGGATCGCAGAATCGGGAATCCTGATGATGAGAGTTCGGGATTTTCCATGGTGAAAACCCCATAATAGATTTGAGCCGTCTGAATGACGGAGGTCACGTGTCGTAAGATTACCCATTTCGGGAAATCGGGAATCACGGAATCGAAAATCCTAACGACGAGGGCTCGGGATTTTCCGTGGTGAAAACCCCAGGATAGATCTGAATCATTCGATTGACGGAGGTCACATGTCATGAGATTACCCATTTCGGGGAATCAGGAATCACAGGATCGGGAGTCCTGGTGACGAGAGATCGGGACTTTCCATGGTGGAAATCCTGGGACAGATCTGGACCATTCGATTTATGGAGGTTACATGTCGAGAGATTAACCGCATTGGGAAACTAGGGATCAAGAACTCAGGAGTCCCGTGATCGAGAGTTCGGACTCTCGTGATAATAAATCCGATGAATGGACGAGATTCTTTCGGAGGATCTCAGGGTCTGTGACAACCGTTAGATGTAAGGAAGAGATGCTGGATTTAAGCCGGGGTGCGAATGCGCATTAAGGTAAGTAACGAGCAGATCTAGATGGCCAGAGTCCACCCACCCAGATATACAGCTGAGGTTTCATTCCGGATCCCCCTTGCTGTTCTGCCTTTAGTGGGGGGGGGGGG
>SNQJ01S0203412.1:0-11254 GCA_010110895.2 Picea sitchensis
AACAAATTCAGTCGATACATCAAGTGGTGCAAGAGAAGTTGGAAAAGAGTCAGGCCAAGTACAAGACGAGACATGACAAGCATCGTGTTGATCATAGTTTCCAAGTTGGAGATGAAGTTTGGATTTACATCAGTAAGGAGAGGCTTAAAGGAGAAGGTAAAAAGTTGAAACGGATTCGATATGGTCCTTTCAAGATTGTCGACAAGATTGGTAACAATGTCTTTCGTTTAGATTTGCCTCCTTATATGCAGATGTATGCAGTTGTTAATGTTGAGAATTTGAAATTGTATGAGCCTCTGTTGATTGATGATCAAGGAGAGCATGTTTAGATTCCTTCTATAGATGATTTTTCTCCAGAGTATCTTACAGAACTGCATGAAGACACCATCCTTGACAGGAGAATGCGAACTTCAAAATGAGGAAATGTGGAGTATCTTCGAGTTGGCCTTAAAGGGACAAATCAAGCAAAGCCAAGTGGATTGAGGTTGGAAGGGTGAGGGAACTATACCCTCATCTTCACATAGACTGAATATAGTCTTTTGGAGGTCCAAAAGCTTCCCAATGGGGAGCTGTGATCAGGGGATCAAATTTTGCTCAAAAATTCAAAGTTCTTGGAATTGCTTCAAACCAGACGAGAGTATAGGCCTCGTCGTTGCGAACCCAACGCAACTCATTTCGTCTCAAACAGACGTCGGGAGTGAGAGATATTGTAATCTATTCGGAATGTCAAACAGGAAAAAAAAAGGACGCTGACTGTACAGTCCGTACAGTCTGTTCAGGCCGACATGGCAGAGTCGTACGACCATATGATGATGTGGCATGTGGTGACATGGCAGCTTCTGGTTGGCAGGTGTGGTCGAATTGGAATGCAACACGTGGCATCATTTTGGTCAATGGTAAGGTGCCACATGGCCCAGTCATGGGCTGCCACGTGGCACCCCTTTATTGGCTATTGGTTTGATTAAAATTTTATGGGTCCGTGGGGGTCGAACCCCGGACCTCTCCACCGGTGTAACGCTTTAACAAAGTCCACCCGACCAATACGCCCATACATTTTTGCTTACCATATGATTGTTTGCATTATATTTAAAATCAAATGTTTGTATATATGGGCGGGGGTCGGGCCGGGGCTTAGCCCCGGCCCGTGGTTTTGTTATATGACATATGACCTATTGTAGTATTTGTGCGTGGGAGTGGTTACAACGGAATGGAGCCGGGTCGCATGGGTCATGTATATGACCATGCCCTCCGTGGAATGGGCGTGCGGAATTTATGTTTGCAACTGTGTAAAGCCCGCGGTCTTATGGTGTTACATATGACCACAACCGGAGCGCGGAGGGGGAGTTGAAACAGTTTCAACCATTTGGCCTTTTTCTTATAGAGCACGGTCATATGACCCTCACATGCCCAGGTGCTAGGCGGTTAGGGGCTGGCGCACCCATAACCATCCTACAGTTCGCATCATTGGCGTGGTTGCGCCCGGTGCTGGGTTTTCACGCTTTAAATTGCGTGTGTGCTAGGTTCATGACACAAGGGTGCATTTTGTAGATGCAGAGACAACAAGCTTGAAGGGGGGACTTCCAGGAGGTTTAACTTCTTCGTTTTTCGACCGATTGAGGTGCCGAGAAAGCCCGTCTAGGGGTTTTTGGATGCTCTGAAGCCATTGGAGCAGTCTGTTGGTCAGTTTGAGCATTGTAAGGCATGTTTTTGAGCACTTTGAGCAATTAATAATAATGATCCATTGGGAGCTGGACCAGGAGATGTAGCCCAAGAGAGGGGTGAACTCCTTTATCAATTGTTGTGTTTATGTGCTTATGTTCATTGATTATGCTGTTGTTTATTTGTATCTTGCATGAGTAATCCTTTATTTAATTTGTTGCCAAGTTGATTCATTTGCTTCTAACACATAAAATTTACTTGCAAATAATTTCAAGATTTCAAGTCTTCTTCATTTTTAGAATCATAATTTCTTTGTCGTTTAATCCTATAGAGATGTCTTCAATTCGTTCCCCGGCAATGAAACCAAGAATGTTAGCATTGAGAGTCACCCTCATATTGTAAGAGGATAAGACCAGTATCCATCAAAATGTTTGTGGAGGTATCTTTACAAATGGAGGTCGAATGGAAAAAACTTGGTACAAGAATGATTTAACACATGGACTGGACAAGAAACGCATAGGGAAATGAGCTCCTCATTAACTTTAGTCATTGGTTTGCGTTTAAGTGTGAATAGAAGGAAGACTTAGTGAGAAAGGTGGACAATCCTTCCATGAGCATCTAACCTTCAAGTAGCTTGGTGAAGAAAATCTCAGGAACAAGAGTACTCTTGAACTCAAGTTTCAAACACTAAAATATGTCATAGCAGCATTATAATCAAACCCCCATTACCATGCGAATACAACAACTCGTATGGATCCTCCATGCACGATCATTTCAGCATAAGGGGAAATAAGATAAAAAATGGAAAGTACTGGAACATGTTACAACAACATTATACTCAAACCTACATTACAATACAACCACAACCCTCATCTGGATCCTCCATGCACGAGTGTTTTAGCATAGTTTAAATAAAGAGATGAAAGAAGCTGACTTTTATTAATGCGAAAGTCTCAAGTATCATACAAAACCAGAGAATAAATATGTTATCAAATATTACAAAATAGGGAGCTTTTCTCAACCATTCGACGACCTTAACAAAATCTTGAATTGATCTATTTATAATCGAACCAGTTCACAACTGCTAGGAGTGTGATCCGTTCATCACATTCAAAGCTTTACGTCTGTGACACCTTCTGTCAGACTGTGTGTGTATTCCTCAGTCATACACAAACTCAGATCAACATGGTCTTGTAGGAAAAATAATCCATCGTTGTACCTTGGGCTGACAGCTCTATCCCCTTAGCCATAATTTCCATGATTTCCATTTATGGACTGAGCTGCGGTTTCAGCTACCAGTCCCTTCTCATTAACTGAATCCTTCTCGGGATTGGAGCATGAATAGACGATTAGCAGATGACCACGTTCCCCTGATGGATTGGGCATTGAATAAGAAGGTTGCCACAAAAGTCAATCCACATTCATTGGATGAACTCTCCTCAGGATCGGGATGTGATTTGTTTATTAAGGGGTGGCCATGTGTTGTTGTTTGATATGGCACTGTATAAGAGCATGTGATTTCGGCACCGTCGAAAGTAGTTTGGACCCACACTGGTTTCGGGCCTGAAATGCACCGCCTCTCACCATGTAGCCACCCTGCAAAACCGTGGTTTGGATTTCGGCCCACCGTTCGTATTTTAACGCCTGAGCATGTTGCGGCCCCAAAATTATTTTAGGTTGTTGATCTGAACGGGACCCGAGATCTGGGCGTGCCATCTATTTTAGCACCTCTGCCAAATTTTTATCCTCCTGATAACTATGGGAAACTTCCAACTGTATTTAGAGATGGCCTGGAATTGAAATGTGCAAGGGATTTCTGCCACTATAACTACATTTTCCTGCCTGTCTTTGCTCATGGTTGTCACCTGTGAACCTGAACAACTTTATGTGATAACAAAACCCTTGAATAAATTCTACAGATTACTGAAGCATTAAAAGCCCAATTGTATGACACATTGTATGGCACATTGCATGACAAATTACATGACCTTGTAGATGGTCTCAATCATAGTTTTTGTAGTATTCAAGATTCATTGTATATCATGAAGGAGATATTTCTTATGGCGGACATAAATGATGAATATAATCAAGAAATATATGATTGTTATGATTTTGAGACCTACTGTGATGATTGGTATATGGATAGTTGTCATTTCTGGGATAACAACCACTTCCATATTTTATTTTTTGAATCTACTCCACCTTTTGTAGATCACATCAATGAGACATATCAGGAGCTATTTATGATTACCAGTGTCTAGCCTGCATATTCTACAACAATATTGTTCCTTCCAGATTCATATTTGACCCTTTCCCACTATGTGGATGGATATTCTTATTTGGATCCACATGATAGGTGTCAGTATTGGGAGCATCATTTTCAGTTGCTTGTTGGGTGCTCATATCTTCCATTTGGAGTTCACATGAGAAATTGGACATGGGACCCTAGTTTACAATGGCATTTGGACTACTTTAACATGGTGGCTTCCATTTATCAATGGGACCATGGTTCTCTAGTCTACTTTAGCACTATGGTCCACATGTATCCATAGGAACCTGGTTCTATAGTTTACTTCAACACTATGGTCCACACTTATCCATGGGACCCTGGTATATGGTTATACATCAAGCATCGAGGACAATGCTTTCATAAGGGGGGTGGAATGTTAGGTAGCTAGAGAGGTAGTGTGGGGGCCCATAGGGCCCATAATGATAATAGTAGAGGTCATTCAATGTAAGGTGGACTAGGTCCACTATATTATTAAATAAGGCCCACTATGATAGTTAGATATAATAAATGGGTAGTTATATATAATAAATGTAAGAGGAATTCTTAGAAGGTTCTACTTTTAGAAGGTTCCTCCTCTAGAATGTTCTTAGTAGCACTTTATAAAGGGGTTCAAGCAATGTAATGGGATATAAAGAGAAGTATTGTATTTGGACTGGTAGATCAATAGGAGGAAGCCCCCTTGAAGAGGCAAGTGAACATGAGAGGATCTATTCCCTAATAGGATCCATTGTATGTTTTTTCCCTACCTCAAGGGTTTTATATAATAAAGTTTGGTTCTTCTATATTGTTCTTTGAATCTTTGTGGTGTTTCTGTATGCAAGTATTTGGTTCTTAACATCCTTCCGTGCAATTCTTCTGCCTATGCACCAACTTTGCATCATATTGTATATGCACCATGATAACATCAATGAAAACATATTCTTAAAAAACTCCCCCTTTGTGATTGATGGAATTTCTATTATTGAGTTTCTCCCCCTATTAGTGTGTTCCTATGGCCTTCACTTCCCCTTGTTATTTGCTCCTTTATGTCACAGTCCCATTCTATGTTTCTCCTCTTTGTCACAGCCTTGGCATATCCTCATCTTTGTCGCAAATCTATTTTTATTCCCCTTTGACATGAATGGAAAAGGGATATACCCTACAAAATGCACACATCCTAAGAATGAATCCCCCTATCTGAATTTTGTATTGTTTGCTGCTCAATTTCTTATGCTACTCCCCCTGAGGTTGAATAAGTCTTTTAGCAGCCTCCATCCTGTTATGAAGGTTATGCACCTTAATGGTGAGTGGGAAGGACTCCCAACTTCTCTCTGAGGTACACAAAGTAGTCCCTAGGTAATGGCTTAGTAAAGATATATGTGATTTTCTCTTTCGAAGGAACATATTCTAGTTTAACCACCTGATCCTAAATATGCTCTCTGAGAAAGTGATAGTTGACGGGTATATGCTTAGTTTTAGATTGTTAAACTAGAATTTTAGAGAGATTAATAACATTGATATTGTCACATGTGATAGAAAAAGGTTGATCACAAGGAACTTGAATGTCCTTGAGATTAGTATTTATCCACAATACTTGTGTACAACCGGATGCTGCAACTATATACTCTACTTCAACTGTAGAGAGAGAAATGTAATTTTGTTTCTTGCTGAGCCACGATATTAAACAACTGCCAAGGAAAAATGCACCTCCACTAGTGATTTTTTGGTCATTAATACTTCCTACCCAATCTGCATATGTATAAGCTCTAAGAATGAGGTCTATGTTTTTGGAAGATCTAGGAGGATCCAAAGACACTCACTAAGGTCCGGGAGGATCCAAAACACTCAAAGGGGTCCATAAGGGATTAGAAATTCTCAAAATTTTATCATCTTAAAAGCTCTTGAAAACTCCATCAATGCATAGATCTTGTCGCAAGATTTCCAATCGTGCAAATTTCACCTCAAATGGAGTCTGTATGCAAAAGTTATGGATGGTCAAAGTTTATGGATGGTCAAAGTTTAGGTCAAACAAGGAAAAATTCAACCCTAAAAAGACACGTGGTAGGCTCTTAGAGAGACACGTGGAAGGATCACAGGTTGACAAGAGACTGGTCCAAGTATTGACAAGTGGTAGTTGACTCAACATCCATGCAATCCAAGTGGTCCAATCACAGCTTGACGAGTGACATTGATAGACCAATGAGAGGTTTCCACGTGGCAACCTCCCATTGGCTAGTTATGGATGGAGTTTGTTAAAATTTGGTTGGATCCGAAGGGAATCAAACCTGGGAAACTTGCATAATAGCCTAACAACTTTAACAATGCACCACTACATAGTTCTTAACAAACATATCGAAAATTATTATTATAAAGTGGGTTGTTTATTAAATACAATGAAGAAAGAGCCGAGGGCTTAGCCCTCGACCCATGATTCTATTGCATGCACAAGAACCATGCACCTATATTCACGGGGCCTAACCAAAAAGTGTGCCCATTAAAAGATTTTTTGAACGATATGTTATATGGTTTGTTACAAAACAAACCAAATTATGCAATTCACTCATATTTACCATGAGACTTATAATAAGTGGGTTTTGTTAAATATTTATTATTTTTTATAACAAAACAATGACTTTGCTTATTATGGCATATGGTTTAAGAAACCATAACCAAACAATTAAATGGGTTGTTGGGATTCGATCCCATGACCTTTCCTATATAAAGGAACACTCCATAACATTGCACGACAACACTCATTTGGTGCTAAACCAATTTGCACTAAGTCTTTTATAATGTAGATTATGTAGTCTTTTGGGAGATATAAGGTGTTTCTAGTCATAGGATTCATTTTTTCGAAGCAGTCCTGATGCTGATAATCTTATTTCTCTTTTGTAAGATAGAATATTATAAATTGAGTGTTTTGTAATCGAGCATTTGTGACACAATTTTTTTTTTTTTTTTGTGTTTTACACAATATTTTGGTGTTTTACACAATTTTATTTTGTTTTTGTTAACACAACATTCTCATGTACTAAAGCTCTTCTCATTTTCCTTTTGAAGTCAAGTTTGTAGTCTTTTGAGAGTTATGGGGTATTTATAGTCATCTGAATCTATTTTCTGAGACAGATTCGATGGTGACAATCTTATCACTCATTTGTAAGCCAAAATTGTGCAAATTTGGGATTTGTGATCTATAAGAGAGCCTTTGGGAATTTTGTAAATAAATATATAGTGTTCATAGTCATTGGATTCGGTTTTCCAAGGCGATGTCGATTTTGAAATTTGTAATTGATTTTGAGTAACATGCAAGAAGGTCATTGTGAAACACAATTATTTCTTTCATGTGATTTTGTATATGTTAATGTATGAATGATTATGCAAGTTATGTTCATTAGTTGAAGTGTTTGGTTAAGTAAGATAAGTCACTTCCATGCTATAAGAATTGTCAATAAAAGAATATTGGATTAATAAAGTGGCCTCATACTTAATATTGTTTGAGGATCAAGTGATATTAGAGACACTTGGTTTAGATCAAGTGGTGTATGATTTCTAATCCATTTTTGGATCAAGTGGTATCAAAGCAGGTTTGACAGGTGAATGCTTACAAGGGATAAACACAAGCGTGGTGAAGGAAAACTTGAGAGTTATAATCCAGAGATTGGTTCAAGGAGATTCACTCGAAGAGAAGAGATGGCTTCAACAAGGAAAATAGGTCCTTTTAAATGTGAAGAGGATTTCTTCAATTCCTTTAATTAGATGAAGGAAATGGTGGAAGAGCTTTGCAGTGACAGAGGATTACGAAAAGGAGAAATTTATGGACAAGTTAAGAAAGAATATGATCTTCCTCATTCTCCACCTCCTTCTTCATCTCCTTCCACACCTTCATCTCCTTCCACTTCTCTGCCCTCATCTCTGTGTAAGAAAATTGCTTCACGAAATCTATCCAAAAGAGCAGTAACATTCTCTCTTCTTGGTCATAATTTAAAGTTGCATTAAGGAAACAATTTTATCCTTTGGCATAACGACAAAAAAAAATTATGGAATGGAAATATTTGAGGCAAGGAAAAGGACAGAGTGTGCAATATTTTACTCATGAATTTAGGAAGAAATCATTGGCTTTAAATTTTTAATTACATTCTACAGAAACCCTTCTGAAATACATTAGTGCTTTGCATAGTTACATTCGACATACTCTTCTTTTGTTAAATTCCACTTATTTTGATGAAGTATGTGTTCAAGTTGTACATCTTGAGTCCATGGGGAAGGATGTTAAAGATGGTTCCTCCAAGGACTTTGATTATAAAAAGGGAAGTAAGAACAAGGGAAAAGACAAACAGGTAGCTAAAGTAAAGAAGGAAGAAGGAAGTCTCACATGTACTCATTGCAATAAAAGTGAACATGATGAATATCATTGTTGGAAGTTGCATCCTGATTTAAGGCCTAAAAAGTATGGAGGAAAAGGAAAGAAAAAGGTTGTTGTCACAATCCAACAAGATTTGGGATATGAATCAGGTGACAAGACACAAATAACAAGTGTAGGTGTTGTGAATGCGAGAAAGAATTTTTATATGATGTTTCCAAAATCAAGTGAAGGATATGATAATGAAATAGTCAAGTTATCTTCTAGTCATGAAGTGTTTCATAATTCTCCAAAGATGCCACATGAAGGTTCGTTATATGCAGGTGAAATGGATTTTGTCAGGGAGTGCAGGAATGTTGTTAATTCATTTTCAGTAGCATCTATATGTTCACTACTATTGCTAATATGTTTTGCTTGACCAGTAGTGGAAAATATGAATGCATATAGATGTGGAAGTCCGAGAATGATTTATTATGTTAGCAACATTTTTTCATCTTTCATCCTTGTTATTCAACTGATTGTAATAAGACAAGTGGTCCAATCATGGGGAAGAGACACATGACAATTGGGGAGGCATATCCCTCATTTAATGTAAACCTTTTGGAGGTCCAAAAGCCTCCCAGTGAGGAATAATGATATAGAGACACTCACTGAGGTCTAGGAGGACCCGAAACACTCACAGGGGTCCATAAGGGATCATAAATGCTCAAAAATTATTGTCTTAAAATATCTTGAAAACACCATCAATGCATATCTCGTTGCAAGCTTCCAACGACGCAAATTTCACCTCAAACTGAGTCTGTATGCAAACTTTATGGCTCGTCAAAGTTAAGGTCAAACAGGGTAAAAGTCAACCCTGAAGAGACACATGGAAGGATATCAGAGAGACACATGGTAGACTCATAGGTTGACAAGTGGTATCTCTAGGTATTGACAAGTGGCAGGTGGCTCAACATCCATGCAATCCAAGTGGTCCAATCATAGGTTGACAAGTGGCATTGATAGACCAATGAGAGGTTGCCATGTGGAAACCTCCTATTGGCCAGTTATGGATGGAGTTTGTTAAAAGTTTGTTGGAGCTGAAGGTAATCAAACCTGGAAAATTTGCATAACATCCCAAAAAATTTCCCAATGCACCATTACACAGGTCTTAATAAACATATGTCAAATTATTATTATAAAGTGGGTTGTTTATTAAATACGAAGAAGAAAGGGCTCAGGGCTCGACCCATGACTCTATTGCATGCACAAGAACCATGCCCCTATATTCACGAGGCCTGACCAACACATGCCCCATTAAAATATTGTTTGAACCATATATTATATGGTTTGTTACAAAACAAGCCAAATTATGCCATTCACTCATATTTACCACGAGACTTATAATAAGTGGGTTTTGTTAAATATTTATTATTTGTTATAACAAAACAACCACTTTGCTTATTATGGCATATGGTTTAAAACAACATAACCAAAAAATTAAATTGGTTGTTGGGATTAGATCCCATGACCTTGCCTATGTAAAGGAGCACTCAATACCATTGCACGACAACACTCATTTGCCTCTAAACCAATATGCAGTACTAAGTCTTTTATAATGCAGATTATGTAGTCTTTTGGGAGATATAAGTTGTTTATAGTCACCAGATTCATTTTTTCGAAGTGGCCCTGATGCTAATAATCTTGTTTCTCTTTTTTAAGATAGAAGGTTATAAATTGAGTGTTTTGTAATCGAGAATTTGTGACACACAACTTGTTTTTTGTGTTTTACACAATATTTTGGTGTTTTACACAATTTTCTTTTGTGTTTTTGAACACAACATTCTCATGTACTAAAGCTATGCTCATTTTCCTTTTGAAGTCAAGTTTGTAGTCTTTTGAGAGTTATGGGTTATTTATAGTCATCAAAATCATTTTTCCGAGACGAAGTCAATCATGACAATATTATCACTCATTTGTAATCCAAAATTATGCAAATTTGGGATTTGTGAGTTGTAAGAGAGCCTTTGGGAATTTTTTAAAGAAATATATAGTGTTTATAGTCATTGGATTCGGTTTTCTGAGACGATGTTGATTTTGACATTTGTAAATGAGTTTGAGTAACATGCAAGAAGGTCATTGTGAAACAAATTTATTTCTTTCATGTGATTCTGTATATGTTCATGTATGAATGATTATGCAAGTTATGTTCATCGGTTGAAGTGTTTGGTTGAGTAAGATAAGTCACTTCCAACCTATAAGCACTGTCAATAAAAGAATTTTGGAATAAGAAAGTTATTTCATACTTAGTACTATTTGAGGATCAAGTAATACTAGAGACACTTAGTGTTGGATTACTGAGAGGGGGGGGTGAATCAGTAATAGTGTAATTATAATCCTTTTTCTCCAAATAATCCAAGTGTTATATCAATGTAGAATTATTATCCAATAATGAGAAATAAGAAATGAACAATCACACACATACACAGTACACCAATGTTTTACGTGGAAACCCAAATCGGCAGAAAACCACAGAATGCTTTATCATATATGTTGTGAAGAATTGCATTCATTGGAAGAACCAACTTCCTTTGTTTTTCAGATGCAACTGGAAGGATGCTTCGAACCCCTAGTTTCTCAGGCTACAACCTGAGGGAAGCTCCAACTCCCCAATTCTCTGGCTACAGCCAAAAGGAGGCTACAACCCCCTATGTTCTCCAGCTACAACCGTAAGGTGACTACAACCACTTGTCCTTGCCCTGTCCAACCACCCTGAAATAGAAGTAGAATGATGGAACCACTGTCACACTATCATTGTGATATATACCATTGTAAACATGTACCAATAAACCTGAACCATGCATCAACCTATACCTCAACCTGTAATCAACCTGTACCACAAACAAGTGCATCAATCATGCACCAACCTGTACCAAACAATCTGTAATCAACATGTACCATAAACAAGTGAAACCAACCATGTACCA
>SNQJ01S0203413.1:0-16569 GCA_010110895.2 Picea sitchensis
TTTCATCCATTAAGGAGTGAATCTCCAAATATTGGTAAATGAGTTATTGCCTTTTGTTTCATCCATTAAATTACAAGGAGTGAATCTCCAAATATTTGTAAATGAGTTAAACTTTGTGAGCCTACAACAATAACAATTTGAACAAATACCAACTTTATTTTCTATTAATTGATTATATCAATGTACATAATTACTATTTAAAGAATTAAGACATATCCATAGGAAATAAATCCACAATCTTTGAATTAAATACATGGTAAATTTTAGGGGTGGAATGAGGGGGTTCCATTTGTGGTAAAACAAGTTTTTTGCATTCATTCTCCCCAATTTCATGGTATTGGGATTATTTTAGAGAAAATCGCCTAGATTTTTTGGAACAAGTGGTTACAAGGGAATGGTTTTTCCATTTTATAGTGCAGGTTGTAGGTTGGGAAAACCTCGACCCAACCACAAAGTCAAGTGCTACAACTAGGGAATCCTACACCCAATGTCACCTCGATGTAGGTCCCGCACTTCAAAGGTGGCTAGATCACTCTAGGGAGGCGATCTCTGTGACCCTAGGGGGAATGAGATGTGGATGAATGGATATGGAAGTGAAACCCCTAGATGTCAAATATAAGTGGAGTGAGATGTGAAAGGATATGACTTGTAAACCAAGTAAAAGTTGTCTCAAACATATAACACTTGTTCGGATGATTGTACCTGCCTGAGACACAAAGAAAGACACCTTGCAGTGCTATATAAACACAACATATAACAGTTTATATCAACAAATAAAGTATCTAAAAAAACATGTAAAAACATAAGATCAACCAACAATACTATCAATGAATTTGGCAATCAATTAGGGCTTGAATATATCACTTGAGAATCAATAAAACACATTGTTATAAAAGTGATTTTTTGCAGTAAATTATCAGTCTTATGGTTGTGGAATTCAATGACATGCAACAACATAATCAACCATAGAAAAGTGCCAAGAACTATCCCAAAACATGCACCCTAGTTAGTATACTAGGTGAGTGAAGTTAGAGATAATTTTTAGGGTTAGTTTGTGAGATAAGAGGGAGTTTACCAGCTAGGGTTATGTATCCCTAATGGTTGTAGGTTATTTTTTACAGCATCAATCATAGTGGTGGGAGAAGAGGGACACCTCAGTGAGCCAAGAGAGCTCAAGTCTCAAGGAACATTTCTCCAAAAATATAAACTTGAAACTAACAAAAGACACTCTTCCCAAGGCAACAATTTTATATCTCCAATGCAATAAAAAGAAATACTAGTGCCTTTAAATATTGGGTTAATGTAGTCAAGTAAATGAACTAGAGATACTACTTCCTTGGGGGTGTAAAATCTCTTACTCCCCAAGGAAAGTATCTCTAGTTAGGGTTTGAAAATGAGGGGTGTAAACTATCTTACTTCTTCAAACAAAACCTTGCAACATCAATAATCTTGAAGCAATAGATGATGAAGACTAGAGTGGGGGTGTAAATTCTCTTACTTCCCACTTAGCTCCTAGCACAACAATCCTTGACTTGAAACAAATGATAACATAAGAGTAAAAACCATACCAAATCAAGAAGATGCTAAGATAATCCACCTAAAAGCAAGAAACCATTCATTCAAGGATAGTGCCTCACTCTTCCATCAAACATTCACCAAAAATAGCCATAAGCAAGTCCACAAGAGAAAAATATGCCAAGTGTAGTGAAAATTTCAGATCAAGTCTTCTCACAAGAGGGAGACTTGTGTTAAAATGAGATCTTATGATATCTTATTTATACAAAATGTCACCAAGGTGACTTGTCCACATTTTTAGGGGTAAACCACAATACTAGGGGTGAAAAACCCTAATATTTCCCCCTTAACAAAGTAATATTAAACAATTCATTTAAAATTTTACTTTTACACAAATAAAACCCTAATTTACATGGACGTCACCCTTTTAGGGGACGTTTTGGAACTAGGAGAAGGTCGTTGGTGATGTAGGAGGGTATTAAGGCTTCCCAAATCCACGTGTCAAACATTAAAATGTCTTTCTTCATGGTCCAAGGCTAAAATACCTCAAAACGTCCAAGTGCCAATGCATATCATCTCACCACCATGCCCTAACCCCCCAAATATGACATCAAGCTCAAAAAGAGGATGTTTTGGCCCTCCTGGGAAAATCACTTGGCGAGTGAGGGCTGGGCTAAGTCTTCCACATCATCTTCTAGGTATCCAATACTTTGTCCCTCTAATATGGCATGTGGACCCCTGGCATCCAACTAGTGGGCTTGCAGCCCCATGGAAGCCAAAGCTAGGCTTGTTCTTCCAAAATTGTCAACCAACTAGGTCTTGCAAAGACAAATAAGTATGCCTTCCAAGGATATCAAGTCACAACATCATGATAAGTAATAACTATTATCTGGAACGATACTATGTCTCTTCAAGGGAGTTCCTAGTAGAAAACCCATCCCCAAGGAAGACCACTTACTAGGGCACTATTTCAATCACCAAGGTGAAATAGGGAAAAAGGCATAATGTTCAAGCATATATCATGAAATCTAGAGAAATATAATATACAACATACTCAAATGGATTAAATATTGAAATGATGCTTACCATAATACTGACTTGTACCTCATGGAGTGATCAGGGGATCAAATTTTGCTCAATTTTCAAAGTGCTCGGAATGTGATGAAAACAATGCCATTGCGTCTGTCTCGTCTTCCTGATTCTGGCGATATATTTAATTTCTCAAACAGAGTCCGTATGGAGAATATATCGTGATATGTTTGTCAAGTTAAACAGGAAAAATTTTAGATGCTGACTGTACCTGTTCGTACAGTCCGTACAGTCCGTACGGTCTGACGTGGCAGGACCGTACAGACCGTACGATGATGACATGGCAGATGCTGGTTGGTTGATAGATGGTGAATTGGGAGTTGACACATGTCCTTTGGGTGGCCAATAGTAGGAGGACACATGGCCCAATCTGAGGGCGCCACGTGTCACTCACTGGTTGGCTAAGGAGTTCTATGTAAAATATATTGGAGGCTGCAGGGTTCGACCCCCAGACCTCTCCTCCACACAATGCCTTTGCAAACTCCGCTAGCCAACATTCCGCCCGATGTTCCTTGTTATGAATGTCAACGCAATTTTATTTAAATTTGGTTGTTGTTTTAAATGGAAAGGGGGGCGGGTCGGGGCTTAGCCCCGACCCGCGGTCCTTTGCACCATGCATACGACCATGCCACATAGAGTTTAACCCCCCCGACCATTGGCACGTGGTTTCATTCCATACCACATAACCGTGTATATAATATATGTGCGCGGATGTATATAACAATAAACCAAAGTTTTTACCATATGTTAAAATGTGGCGCGGTTGTAACATTTGTCACTGATTTTTGACATGACCCACGATTTTTTTTATATATATTACATATGAACCCGAGTTGGAGCGCGGGAGTTACACAGTTGGAGCGGTTCAACGGATTAACCACCTATTTGCCAAACTTACGGTCATATGCTCTCATACGCCCAAGTGTCGAGGCGGTTAGGGGCTGGCGCACCCTTAACCGTTCTACGGTTTGCACCGTTGGTGCAGTTGCGCCTGGTGCTGGGTTTTTGCACTTAAAAGAGCGTGTGAGCCAGGTTCATGGAAGAAGGGTGTGAATTGTAGAACTAGAGACAGCAAGCTTGAAGAGGGAGACTTCCAGGAGGCCTAACTTCTTCATTTTTCGACCGATTGAGGTGCTGAAAGAGCCCAGACAGGGGTTTTGGGACGCTGGGAAGCCTTTGGAGTAGTTGGTTTGTCAGTTTGAGCATTGTAAGACATGTTTTTGAGCACTTTTTGAGAAATTAATAATAATGATCCATTGGAAGCTCGACCAGGAGATGTAACCCATAAGAGGGGTGAACTCCTTTATCAATTGTTGTGATTATGTGTTTATGTTCAATGTTTATGCTGTTGTATATGTGTAATTTTCATAAGTAATCCTTTATTTTATGTGTTGCAAACTTATCCTTTTTCTTTAAACACATAACATTCACTTGCAATAAGTTTTCAAGTTTTTCAAGTCTTCTTCATTTTTAGATCAAGTTGGTATCAGAGCTCTGGTTTTGAAGACTTGATTGTTTGCAAGTTTTGTTTCTGATGCTCACAACTGCTCTTGAAGACTTGATTGTTTGCAAGTTTTGCTTCGATGCTCACAAGGTTAAAACTCACAAGAGGAGAAGGTCAACTTGTGGAGCCAAGTTCTATCCGACAAGGAGGAAGCAGCCATTCAATCAGAAAGTCAGACAGACTTTCACCAAGCATGGCTCGTGAAAAAAGTCATGAACGTGTTCCCATGAAGAAGAAGATCTCAGCCAGAATATCATATAGTTGATTGATATGATGGTCATGATGGAATGGAACATAATGTCGCAGGAAGGCTCCAACCCTTCAATTCATAAGGGAGGCGGTGGTGAAAGATTCGCTAGCGAAATGGAGGGAATGGTGCTTCTCCACCACCTCTCCTCCCTCCATCTTCTTTCTTCTTCTTCTTCTTCTACCACTAAAACATCTTCCCAATGTGCATGGTAAAAATCCTTCGCAATTCCTTCATTAAAGCTTGATATAAAATTTGAGCTGTCAATTTATAATGGAGGAGTTAACGCTGAAAAGTTAGAGATAATTGGATACGCCAAATTGAAGTATATTCTAGAATACAAAAGATTCAAGATGATGAAACCAAAATTCAAGCATTACTAAGATTAGATGGTTCAACACTTATTTGGTGGGAATCCAAGACACTGTGGAGGAAATGAAAAGAATGGAATTTTTTCTTTTTTGGAATGATTTCATTATAGCAATTAAAAACAATTTTATCCATTAGAAAACAAAAAGGCACCACACCACAGAATTTTAGATTACAAAGGACGAATGTACAAAGTTTTACTCAGAATTTAGGAGAAGAGCTTTGTTTTTGGGAGTTGATTTGTCTTCATTAAAAGAAACATTGTCAAACAGCTGGTGCTTTGCAGGCTATTTGAGGCATACTATACTTATGTTTAATCCCACTTAATCTAGATGAAGTTGTGTACTGTGCTACCCATTTGGAAGCTAAGGGGAAGGGAATGATACCATGAGGGTAACAAGAAGACTTTTAGCCGTGGAGACAAAGGGAAGAAGAAATTCAAAGGCAATGGCAGAAGAATGTTTGAAGAAGGAAGGGAGAAAAGTTCACATGTAAACATTGTTCAAAGGGATGGCCATGATGGTAAGATCATCAGCAGAAGTTTCATCCCTCGAAGAAGACCCAAAAAGTTTGGCAACAAATAACAAAGGGAAGTCAAAGACTGCCAAGGGATCGTTTCAAGATTTGGGTTCGATTCGTGATGATGAAGATCACATGGGTTACTAAGGCAATAATTATGTTGTTAGAACTAGCTCTTCAAGTAATGATACTGTCAATGTAACTCAACAAGAGAAACGAATTGATCTTTTTCATATAAGGGTTGTTTCAAAACATTCAAGATAGACAATATTCTTTGATTTGGGGTCACAAGCAATCTTATTTCAGAGTTCATAAGAAACTTAAGTTGGAAACAAGTCCACATCCTAAGCCATACCCTTTGGTTGATATGTGATAAATTAAGCTACAAGTAAACTGTGAAGTGTAAACTTAGGTTCGCTTATAACCGCAATTTCATTGATGAAGTAGAGTTACGATTCCGCTTGGATATATGTGGCATTGTTTGGGAAGTCCTTTGCAAGGATAGGAAATCCATTTTCATCGCCGAGAATAAGTATCATTTGTTTAAATATACAGTATGTTGTCGAGCTCACACTAAGAAGATGAATTTATCAATCATAAATGTAGGGCAAATGAAGAAGTTAGTTAATGCAAGTGTACTCTGTTCTCTTTAATGATCAAACCCAAAATGATGTTGAGAACGGCGATTTCAAGGTTGTGATGATCAAGTTAAAATCAAATCTATTTGAAGTTGTTAATCAAAGATGATGACATGTTTAAAGAACCTAAGGGTTTCCTCCGAAAAGAGGAATCCAAAATGAAATTCAAGCATAACAAGATTGTCCACTTCCAAATATTGGTATGTATAGAATGTCGGCTTATGGAAAAATGTTGAGATTAAAAAAACTGTGAGTTGTTAGACAAAGTGGTAATTGTGCCAAGTTCTTCTTCATGTGGATCTCCAATTGTGTTATTCCAAAGAAGGATGGAACGTGAGAAAATCAGGTTGATTTCAGGGCTTTGGACAAAATAATAGTTAAAAATCGCTATCCTCTTCCAATTTAATTGATGATTTACTTGATCAATTAAAAGATGCCACCATTTCCACTAAGTTAGATTTAAGGAGTATATCATCGCATCGATTGTCGAAGGACACACATGGAAGACAACTTTAAGACTAAGGTTTGTTTGAATGGATGGTAATGCCTTGGACTTTCAATGCACCCTACTTTCATGTGAGTTATGAATGATGTCTTGAGGCCTTTTTTCGATGATTTTGTTATTGTCTACTTAGATGATATTTTGATTTTCAAGAAACTTCACAAGAGCATATTGAACATGTGAAAAAGTTTTGATGTTTTGAGGAAAGAACAATTGTTTTGAGGTTGTCCAAATGTGAATTTGGAAAACTTTTATTATCTACCTAGGCCATATTGTTGGTGGAGGTGAATAAAAATTGCATCCTCTAAAGTTAAAGTTATTTTAGAATCGTCCGCACTGTTAATGTGGCGCAGGTAAGAAGTTTTATGGAGCCTAACACCGAGAAAGTTTATCGCTAACTTTCATCCATTGCAGCTCCATTACGTGCAAGTGCGTCACAAGGTTTCCAATGGGGAGGCAAGCAACAAATAGGCTTTCTATACTTTGGAAAGAAGAAAAGATCAGTTCAAGGTCGGTTCTTGCACTTCCAAATTTAAGACAACCTTTGAAATCCGTACGCATGCAAGTAATTGCGCGATGGGGAGCAGCTTTTCTACGTGAGACAGGCCAATTGCTTTCATCTGAGACGCTTTAATGGTGCCGGATTAATTATCCTACTTATGATAAAAGAATTATATGCATTGGTTCAAAGTGTTAAGAAATGGAAGCATTATTTGTTGGGAAAAGAAACCATTATTCACACAAGATCATCAACCTGCAATATTTACAATCACGCTAAAGCAGCAAGATAGGAACTTCATGGATGAGGTTCTTTCAATAGTTTCATTTGGTTATCAGGTATAAGAAGGGCATTTTTAACAAAGTTGTTGATATAGCTTCCAGCCTATTGTTAGCGCCGCCATTTTAAGCAGAACCTATAATGCATGAAAGTTATGTGGAACAATATGCTTTAGATAATGACTCTTAAGGAGGTGTATGAAACTTTGTGCCACTCTAAACGTGAAGAATTGCGGATATCGCATAATAATCTCTCGTATCATCTTGGTAAGTTGTGTATTCCACAGTGGAGAAAGATCAACATCATAAGAGTTTATTCTTCTCTTATTGCTGGTCATTTTGGTGTGGTGGCAAGACAAAGGAAAATTTGCGTAAAGATATTGTTACCCGCCTAAGATGAATGAAAGTGTTTCAAGCGACATGTTCTGGGATGTTCATTGTGTGCTACAAGTAAACCTAGTAATTGAAAGTTGGGTTTGCACCCATCTCCCAGCCCTTCTCGACCTTTGGAAAGTATTTCCACGGATTTTGTTGGTGGTTTACCCTATACCGAAGAGGTTATGATTATCTCTATGTTGTGGTTGATCATTTTAGTAAGATGTGTGTTTTGATTCCTGTACTAAGTAGGTAACAAGAGAACAAAATGACACAAGCTTGTTCTTTCAAAATGTTTCAAGCATTTTGTTCCAAGTCTATTATTTCTGATCGTGATTCTCAATTTGTTGGAAGTTTTGGTCAAGCCAGGGCACTCATGGACACCGAGCTTAAGAAGAGCACATCTTTCATCCACGATAGATGGTCTTAAAATGCAGAATCGTGCCAGTTGGTACATCTTCTTCGTGCTTATTGCAGTAAGCATCTTAAGCTTTGGGATGAACATTTGCAATTCACGCTCATCATGCGCATAACCCAGCTGGGCACCTTCGCCGACTCAAACGTCAGCCATGTATTTGAGGCATGTTTTGGCTATTTTCCCAAGTCACCTTTAGATTTCATCTTTGGGAAAGATATTGTTGATGGGCAATATGATAATGATCGGGCAGAGAAATTCATTGAAAAAATTCCGCCCATCGGTGGTGCAAGAGAAGTTGGATAAGAGTCAGGCCAAGTACAAAAAAGAGACATGACAAGCATCGTATTGATCATAGCGCTTCGAAGTTGGTGATGAAGCGTGGCTTTACATCGAAGGAGAGGCTTAAAGAGAAGGTAAAAGCTGAAACTGATTCGATATGGTCCTTTCAAGATTGCTGACAAGATTGGTAACAATGCTTTTGCTTAGATTTGCTCCATATATGCGTGACATGTATGCGCTGTTACTGAGGAATTTGAAGTTGCATGAGCCCATTGATTGATGATCAAGGAGAGCATACCCGGATTCTTTCATGATTATTTTCTCCGTATATCTAACGTAACTCAGGAAGACACCCAACCTTTGACAGAGAATGCTAACTCGCTGGAAATGTGGAGTTTTTGCGAGTTGGTATTAAAGGGACTAATCCAAGCAAGGCCAAGTGGATTGAGGTTGAAGGAGGGAACTATACCATCTTCACATAGATCGCAGATAGTCTGGAGGTCCAAAAGCTTCCTAATGGGGAGTGTGGATCGTGGGGATCAAATTTTGCTCAATTTTCAAAGTGCTCGGAATGCTACAAAAATAGTTACTGCGCCTCCGGCTCTATCTCTTCCGATTCGCAGATATTTACTTTCTCAAATCCGAGTCCCCAGAGGAGAAGATATCGCTGACCGCTTCGCTGCTGCAAACAGTGTATCTGATGTCGATCAAATCTCGTCCACAGCTTGTATTAGCCCGTACTATTCGACCGCGATCTGCTCGTCAAGGCAAACAGGCAAAAATTTTAGATGCTGACTGTACCTGTCCGTACAGTTCGTACAGTCCGTACGGTCTGACGTGGAAGGACCGTACAGACCATACGATGATGATGTGGCAGATGCTGGTTGGTTGGTAGATGGCGAATTGGGAGTTGACGCGTATCCTTTGGGTGGCCAATAGTAGGAGGACACGTGGCCCAATCCGAGGGCACCACGTGTCACTCACTGGTTGGCTAAGGAGTTCTATGTAAAATATATTGGAGGCCACGGGGTTCGACCCCGGACCTCTCCATACAATGCCTTTGCAAACTCCGCTAGCCAACATTCCGCCCGATGTTCCTTGTTATCAATGTCAACGCAATTTTATTTAAATTTGGTTGTTGTTTTAAATGGAAAGGGAGGCGGGTCGGGGCTTAACCCCGACCCGCGGTCCTTTGCACCATGCATATTACCATGCCACATAGATTTTAACCCCCCTGACCATTGGCGTGTGGTTTCATTCCACACCACATAACCGTGTATATAATATATGCGCGCGGATGTATATAACAATAAACCAAAGTTTTTACCATATGTTAAAATGTGGCGCGGTTGTAACATTTGCGCATGGATTTTTGACATGGCCCACAGTTTTTTTTATATATATTACATATGAACACGAGTTGGACCGCGGGAGTTACACAGTTGGAGCGGTTCAACGGATTAACCACCTATTTGCCAAACTTACGGTCATATGCTCTCATATGCCCAGGTGCCGAGGCGGTTAGGGGCTGGCGCGCCCTTAACCGTTCTATGGTTTGCATCATTGGCGCGGTTGCGCCCGGTGCTAGGTTTTTGCACTTAAAAGAGCGTGTGAGCCAGGTTCATGGAAGAAGGGTGCGAATTGTAGAACCAGAGACAACAAGCTTGAAGAGGGAGACTTCTAGGAGGCCTAACTTCTTCATTTTTCGACCGATTGAGGTGCCAAAAGAGCCCAGACAGGGGTTTTGGGACGCTGGGAAGCCTTTGGAGCAGTTGGTTTGTCAGTTTGAGCATTGTAAGACATGTGTTTGATCACTTTTTGAGAAATTAATAATAATGATCCATTGGAAGCTGGACCAGGAGATGTAACCCATAAGAGGGGTGAACTCCTTTATCAATTGTTGTGCTTATGTATTTATGTTCAATGTTTATGCTGTTGTCTATGTGTAATTTGCATAAGTAATCCTTTATTTTATTTGTTGCAAACTGAACCTTTTGCTTTAAACACATAACATTCACTTGTAATAAGTTTTCAAGTTTTTCAAGTCTTCTTCATTTTTAGATCATGGAGCAAGGTCCATTTCCTTTCAGAAGCCAGCTGATGTGGTGCATGCCAACTGGAAATATGTGACCATATTTTGTGGTGAGAGGGGTCTCCAACTGTGCAAAAGGGTATTGTTGTTCATGTAGTCTCTCAACACTCCCTATCTACAACCTAAGGGCCTCGAGACATAATCTCCTTAGTTATCCAAAAAATGGGGATGACAATCCCTATATAGAGGCTCAAGAACCTTCTTAGAGAGATTATGGTTAGTTCTTTCCATTTATGGAATCTACATCTTCCTAGTTATAGTCATATCTAAAGCAGGAGGCTTGTTTGTGAAGATGTGGAATTCAAATTTTGAAATCAAGACTCAACGTTCCCTAATACTTCCAAACCCCTGTACAATGGTAGATAAATCCTCTCAATATGTTGTTTATTTTCATTACCTCGCAATTTTTTGTGTAAATCAAGACCTTGAGTGGAATTTCCAAATTTGATATCTATGATACAATTTCATTACCTACACAATGTGTATATTGACTTGTTTGACGATTGCAACTATTTCAAGCTGTTTCTCTCACACTATCTTGATTCTCAAGTAATCCATCACTCTTACATGAAATGAATTGTGTATCATAAATGAGAGGGGCTCTATTTATAGGTTATTTTTAGGGTTTTAGTAGTCTTAGCATTTTAGTGGTAGTTGTCTTATGGATTATCAAGTATGCATACCATTGCATACCATTGGTATGCATACCATTGCATACCATTGGTGTGCATATCATTCTATTGAAATGGTATGCATATTGTTATCATATATAGTTGTCAAAAGGTGGCAGGACGACCAAGTCTGTGGTCTACGTAGATATCATCCTTGAGCACAAATCGCAGGATTCAGAACAGTCCATTTCGGGCTTGAATCACCAACAAGTAGGTTTGATTTTCAATGGTGGAGATCCCATAAGAAGTTTGGATGAACGTCTCTCTCGCGGTCATGATTTCAAAGTCACACAAGGATTAACGACTAGGCAGAGGAATCGAAGTCCCGAAGTAAATCTGAGCCATTGAAGGTTAAGGACATGCATCGGTAGATCTCACACTTCAGAAGATTTACTTCGGAGGATTGTTTGAGAAAACATAGGTAAACTCCCGAAGCCTGAACTCCCAAACTCCCAAACTCACAATTTAATACCCCATTTCTTGATAAAGGTTTCTTCTAATTGGTCCATAGATGTGATGCTAGCATCAGAGAGATCATCATACTATTTCCTAGTATTTCCATGAAGAGTTGCATAGAAAAGTTTCATTGTAAAATCCTCAACATCATCACTGATAGGGCAGAATTGAAAGAAAGCCCAAAAATCATCCATGTGATTGTCATCTCTAACCCCATCACTACCAGTGAATATAGAGAGTCATTTTTCATACCTCGGAGGCATTTTTCGAGGGTATCCCGGGATTTTACTCATGTATAAGGGTTTGAACTTTCTCGGGTCCCATTGAGAAGCCATGGTTGGATTTGTCATCAGTGAATTTGCCAGATAATCCTTCTAGGGATCATTAAAGAGAAACAAGGGAATCACCCTCAGTGGAGTCGCTAGGTAAGCTTTGTGAAGTAAAGGTTTTGGATAAAGGCTTATCAAAAAGTGTCGGTGAGGAATATTGACTCTGTGTTCCCTGACAACGGCACCAAAATGTTATCATGCAATTTGTACTTGCCCAAAGCCAAAGGAAAGTGGATATTCAACCTATCACTGTCACATTAATAGGAAACCTCTTTCTTTTTAGGAGTATATCGCAGTACGCTAGGGGAGACATCCCTAATGAAACGGGGGCTTGAGAAGACTAAGGTAGAATCTATAAGAAAGTAACACCCCTCTCACAGGTCACTGTGATCGAAAGTTTCAAGGTTTTACTTAGATGAATCAAAAGATAAATTAAGTGTAACTGCCTAGAAAAAGACAACAAATAGAAAAGAAATGTAATTAGCAAGTACCATATGATGTCAACGCTTCATAAAACCATAAACTTTGAAAGATAAACAAGCTGATATATAACTGAAGAAAATGTAAATATTTATAACAACAATGAATATTTAGCAACAACCACAACAATTAGGCATCAATAATGCTTAAAAATGACAAGGTACAATAGCCTTAAGTTGACAGAATGATAATAGTTGTCAGAAGCAATTATGGCAATGTTTAATAAGCTTTTAATCTTGATTTTAGGTTGAATTTGTTGTTGTTATAGATGGTTGTAGCAATATTTTGCAACAGAAGAAAATTATTTAGTGAGTTAGTCTATTTTAAAGTTAGCAGGAGTTAGTAAAAGTCTTAGGGAAGATGGTTTAAAAGTTGTTTGGTCAATCAATCACTTGTAAAGAGTGGACTTGTTAAGAACCAAATATCAATATAGCATAGAAAAACCTCAGAAAAAGTACTCAACGCCTTCAAATCCCACATGCACCACATGAAGGGTCTTTCCCTCTTTCATAACCTCGACTACAATGAGTGAAATGGATACATCAAGGGCATTGTCTTTGATGTCATCCATGACCTAAGGCACGATTCCCTATTGTGATTCTGCCATAGTGAGCCATATTTTCTTAAGAAGTGAGTATGATCATTGTGTTTACTTAAAAGGTTCCAATGGAATATTCATTATCTTGGTATTATGTTGAAGATATGCTTGTTGCAAGTAAAGCATGGTTGAGATAAACACGTTAAAGGCTGAGTTGACTATGACTTTTGATGAAGGATCTAGGAGAAACAAAACAAAACTTGGACATAGAAGTACACATAGACAAGAAAAATGGTAAGTTATGGCTATAACAACAGAAGTTTGGTGAAAACACTCATGAGGTTTAGTATGAACATTATGAAATCGATAAATATCCCTTTTAGCTTTCCATTGTAAGCTTTCTTCAAGTTTATGTCCTAGCAGTAAAGAAGAAAATGATTATATGTCTCATGTACATTATGCAAGTACAATAGGAAGGTTGATGTTTGTAATAATATTTTCAAATGTTTTACATGTAGTTGGTGTTGTGAATGGAAACATGGAAAAACCAGGTAAAGAGCGTGGAAATGGGTGCTTTGATATATTAGAAGCATGAGTATCACCTATATTAGTTGTAGTGATTTAGCCTATGGCTATGTTTATTCATGAGATTTTAACAAGAGGAGATATACCTGAGGTTCAAGTTATTGATGGAGGTAGAGTGGTCCATACTGAAGAAAATTATGTAGACATGTTCGTGTCACTAGTATAGTTAGAGAAGAGGAGGTGGTGTTTGACTTCTCTTGGCTTGTAGGAAAGGTGATTATTGATTTGTTGGATGAGGTATTGTGATTTTGTTTTTGAAGGTGGAGATTTTGGGTGGTGACAACAAATACATGTCAGTGACAATTTGTGGCTTGTTCCTGAAGCGTTAATCTTTCCATATGCCTAGAAAATGCTTGAGTATTTGATGTTTAAATGTAGAAGCTCACAAGGTGCTTCAATGTGTGTTTTATGATGTGTGTTCTATCTCTATTTTCTCAGTTCATTAATATCTAGTTTGCAGATCAATCCCAACACTTGATAACTGGATTTCAAGCCCGTAGAAGCTAGTGATTAAAAGTATGCCTTCATCTACAACTGTGCAAAGGGTTTTTTAATAGTTGATTTTGGTATTGCACAATATCAATAAGTGATTCTTAATTTAGGCCTATGGTTTTGGGGAAACTTGATTTTGTGCATGAAACCTTGGACTCATTTTCACCCTTTGACATATATTCTTTCATTTGCTCTTGTGTGAGTGAGGTTCCCAAATATTCCCGTGCATTTTTTACTTTTATCCTCTCTTTGAACTATTGGCTCAGTTTTGAGAAAAAATCATTTTGCAAGTCCAGAAATTGAGAGACATAACATATCAACATATGCTCGAATATGTGTAGAAATTGATTTTAGCAAAGGGATTCCAACATAAATTAAATTGACAAGTAAAAACTTTTCTTTGTATTAGAAATTGTATTATGAACGAGTGTCATTGCGATGAAGAGTTTGTTTTGAAATAGGGCACATTGCACAGACACTCTCCCAAAGAGACTAGGAAGAATAGGAATCAACAACAAAAATATACATGAACTTTAAGGAAGATCACTACCTGATTAGGATTCTAATGGAGTCTCAACTCAAGAGGATCCCATGAATCATCCACATCTATTTCACCAGAATTGGGTTCTCCATATTTATATAAATTTGAATGGATATATATTATAAATCATATATACATAATGTGAGTTTTTTTAACTTTTACATTTTAAGTTTTATATTTTAATAAATATATTGATGTTATTGAGTTTTTATTATAATATACTTTTATGTATATTTTTTTAACCTGTATTTGTTAAAATTTTGCATTTGATTATAATGTCGATTAAAAGTTTATTATATATATAGATAGTTAACTTTCCAAAGTACTCAACAGTTTTCAACAAAGAAAACTCTATAGTCGGAGGAAAATAAAACAAATAAAAGATAATTTTGTCATATAACGAGAGGAAAACAAAGTTTTGGGAAGAAGGTGACGGGACAAGAGATGCCAATAGTTCTCCAAAAGATAGAAAAATACGAGAAATTAGTTCATCTATAGTGTTGTGGGAGAGACCAAAGGCCAAAGCATTTCAGGGAGATTAAAACCTTTATGGTAGTGTGCATATGCTTTCTTTTCTTGTAAGATTTTAAAGCAAAGGTCGACACGCGCAGACAGTGAACCCGCGATTTTAATAGGGTTCAAGAAGCCTGACCGGGTGTGAGAATTGTTGATTTTAAGAAGGATTCAAGAAGCCTTGTGAGATATGGAAGTAAATCTACAAGACATGGAAGCAAATATCTGGAAAAATCTTCCGGAGGATATCCTCTTTAAGATTTTAGCGAGGTTGCCCATTTGGGTTCTCGTGAGTCTGAAGAGTGTGTATAAACAATGGAATTCTCTCCTATCGTCATCGATGGGTAACCCTATGCAAATAATGGATCTAAACTTGCCATTGCGTTCCACTCCTGGGTTTTTCGTGCAACTCGATTGGGGTCTGCTACATGGTCTTCACACTTGGGTTATAGAAGGACATGATACACAGATTTACAAAGTTCATTTGCCTATTATCGTTAAGGATGTTAGCAAAAGCGTCATGTGCACCACTCATCTACCGCATGTTTACTTATGCAATCTGACTACAGGGACTTGAAGACACCTCACCCTCCCTTCTCGTGAAGGTCAAGATCCGTTACGTCTCTATTTCCATGCGATGGCATTGGATGTTTCTACCAGGCGTTGCACAGTCATAGTGGGCAAACATAATGATGGACCCTGAAGGATTAACAAATCAACCATGGATATTTATGACTCAGAATATGATGCATGGATTAGGGTTTCTACCCCTGCCCACCACTATGCAAGACCTCAACGCCCGAGTATTCATTCTCAAGGAAATTTTTACTGGTGTTTTCCCTCGGGTGAATCCACCTACGGCTTGGTAGTATTCACGGTTGTAGACAGGACCTGGAAACTAATGCTAATGTCGCGCGTACATAACTACCAGTTAAATTTAGCTGGATTCCATATCGATGGATGGTTGGTATTATTCAGAAACTAATCTTATGGTAATTATGATTATAGTATGTACCTAATATGGAAGTTAAATGAAGGCGCAAGCATTGGAAAAAATGGATATGAATGGTGTCAATGGCATCTGTATTTTCCTACGGACATTGTTTTCTGTCAAATCTGAGTAAACAGCAACCAGTGCATACTCTGGAATTTAATGGAACTGAATCTTCATATATGCAATGATGACGGAAGATTAATGCGGATAATATCATTACCAAGGCCACTGATCTCTCGAAGAAGAAAACCTCGTTGGATTCTAAAACAATATGACTCCAACAACGTTTGGTGGCCTTAGCTACTACCTATTACTGTAAGTTATTTTAACTTTTATTATTGTTATTGATCAATCCAATAGTCTTTATTTTTTTATCAAATTTATGTTTAAATGTATAAACTTCTTTTGGTTAAAAAGATTTTCTTGGATGTTGTATCATTAAATATTTTCTTGGATGTTCTATTCCTGGGCAGGTTTTGCTTCAAGGATTCCAGGAGTTGAAATCAATGAGATTCAAAATCAAACCTATGTGGTTATGAGGCCAAAGTAATTACATTAACATTCTAATCTTTTGGATTCAATAACAAAACCATTATATTTTAAGTTAGATTTAATCTTTTGGATTCAAGAACAAAACCATTATATT
>SNQJ01S0203414.1:0-16668 GCA_010110895.2 Picea sitchensis
TGCAGACCGTCCACGAACCTCTCAGTCTTAGACCACGTTGCTCATCACTCTCAGCAGTGGGTCACCCTCGAGCTGGGACTAAACTCCACCCAGGTAAAGGGATTCCTAATCAGGATGGCGTATCTCAGATAACAGGAAAGACTTCATCACAGGTGCCAACTCAAACTAATAGCCTATAGTCCCTCATTCCCCACATTCTCGTCCGACCCTAGGAAGTGTGCCCCTTCTTTTCTCAATAGTCCCTTGGCTTCCCCACTTCCCTTCCAGGGCTTCGACAACAGGCTAGACAGGAAGTCTTAGAGACCTGTATCTGTAGTTTAGCACCTTCGATAATCAATTCCCAACAATTCTATCATGTAGAGAGAAAATTCTCATGGCCCTGACAACCCCTCTTCAGTCTACCACGGTCCTAACAACCCACTTCTTCAATCTCCCATGGGTGTGACAACCCGCTTCTTTAGTCCATCTCCCAAGCTAACTAGGTACAGGTACGAGTACGGGTATGGGTACGGGTACCATGATAGTAAGAGAAAGGTATAGAGGACAACTCAATGAGTGAGTGAATGTTAATGGCCTAAATGAATGAATGGAAAATGAACTAAGTCCAAAGTATATATATGCATGTTCCCAACTTGACACTTGTCATGTTGGGAGCTACTTTGGCCCACTTGTCCCCATCCTTAGAACTCAGGATAAAATAATTATCCATACTTTATGCTTTAAGGAATATTAATATAATATTCCTTTTTGGCTTAAGGTCACTCGCTTAGCCCTTTTCCTTAAATTTTAGCCCCCCCTTTCCCAAACTAGTGGATTTTAGTCCACCATACTCTTTTAACGTGGTTCGTCTACACGCAGTGATGTGTTTTATATTAATGATGAGACATATACAAAAATAGACTCACTGGCCTTTTTCATCTAGGCTCTCTGGCCTAATTCAAAACATAATCCTCCTAGATTATAATAACTGGCTCACCAACCTATAAATCACAACATATACACAAAGGCTCCCTAGCCTCAAAATCACGCGCACTTAATTTTGTTGTGCGCGGTATCATGGAATGTGCACACTTCATTATTTTAGTGTGTAATACATGTGTTCCCTATACCATGGAAGGTGCATACAAAAAATGATATCAAACAACTCACCAACTTAAGTACATTTGAATTTACATCTACAATTGGGTTCATCCTAGGGGTATTACAATCCCCTCCCCTTATTTATGCACTGTCCTTAGTGCATTATGTACACATATTAGCAATATTTCCAAAATATTCAAACAAATGAGAGTATTTTTCGTGCATTGTATCCTCATGCTACAAAGCAGCATCTTCAAGACCGTACCAGGTCCATTGGACCTTTACAATCCCTGTGGATCAATTCCAGAGCTGTTTGATTTTCCAGTCTAGAATGCGTACCGGATGCACTTGGATAGCACCTTCTAGTTCCTCCTAAATCACATTCCAATCAATTACATGATTAGCTTAAAAATATTTCTATGGTTGGGGTGTTTTTTTATTGATCGGAATGACCACAGTTTTGTCAGTAGACTGTCGATGTTTCAAATCCAAATCAGGATCCATCTTCAGGACAATGAGCCTGAGTTTAGATGATGAGAAGAATTGGTTTTCAGGAATATGATTAGCATCAGGAATATATTTCTTGAGCAATGATACAGGGAATACACTATAAATAGACATAGATGTAGGAAATGGAATCATATAAGCTATTGGACCAATCCTTTCTAGGATTTGAAATGGTCCACAATATCTAGTTGCCAACTTGGAATTGTTTCCCAACTTCAGTGAACTTTTGTTGGCCTTGACTTTCAAGAATACATGATCACCCACTTTAAACTCTCTATGAGTTCTACCCTTGTCAGCTTATATTTTCTTCCTATCTTGGGCAACCTTTAAATTTTGTTTTGTTTTCAACATTTTCTCTTCCATTTCCCTCAGTAAATCTATCCCAACCACTAATCTATCTGCTAGGTTGCCACAGTGTATGGGTGTGTTTCACCTTCTGCCATAAAGTGCCTCAAATGGGCTCATCTTTAGAGATGATTGGTACCCATCGTTATAAGAAAACTCTACTAAGTGTAGGTATTATTCCCATTTTGATAGTTTATCGATCACACACATCCTCAACATATCCTCAATCACTTGGTTCACCCTCTTTGTTTGTCCATCTAATTCTAGATGATAAGTTGTGCTAAAATTCAAATTTGTTCCAAATTCCTTAAATAATTCTTTCCAAAAGTTTGATGTAAATTTTGGATCTCTGTCAAACACAATTGTCTTGGGTATACCATGTAATTGAGAAATTTCTCTCATATAAACATCAACAATGTTGGCTTCCTTATGAATGAGCTTTATTGGAATAAAATGGGGAGCTTTAGTAAGCTTATCCACCACTACCATGATAGAATCATGTTGCTTGTTTGTTCTGGGCAGTTTGGTGATGAAATCCATTGTTACAACTTCCCATTTAAACTCAGAAATGGGTAATGGTTGTGTCAAACCAGCTGGTTGTGTATTCTCAGCCTTTAACTTTTGACATTCGAAACATTTGGCAATAACATCAGCAACTTCTTTCTTCATTCCTGGCCAATAATATTGTCTCTTGACAGCTGTAATAGTTTTCTGATAACCTGGGTGCCCAACATAAGGTACATTATGCATTTCTCTCAATATCATATTTTTCAATTCATGGGAATTTGGTACATAAAGTATGCCCCTGTATATGAGAATTTCATCATTTTCTAGCTTATAGTCTTCAATTTTTTGTTGCAAAATACCTTGTCGTAATTTTTCCACTAATTCCTTGTATTGCAAATATGATTTTGCATCCTCTAAAATTATATCTTTAAAATATGATCAGTACATGCTAATGGATGTAGCATGCAACTCATGCACTTTTCTGTTGAGTGCATCAGCCACATTGTTCACTTTGCCTTGGATATTCTTTATATCAAATTAATATTCACTGAGAAATTCTAACCATCTACTTTTCCTAGCATTTAGAGTTGGCTAATCAAATAAATATTTCATACCATTGTGGTTTGTCCTTATCTCAAACCTTTTCCCCATGAGGTAGTGCCTCCACTTCCTCAAGGCATGCACTATAGCTTCCAACTCCAAATCATGAGTGGCATAGTGCCTTTCATGCTCCTTCAACTTCCTTGATTCATAAAATACAACAAACCCATTTTGACTGAGGACTCCACCAAGTCCTTCTTTACATGAATCATTACATAAAATGAAGTCTTCAGTTAGATCTGCAATCCTTAGTATTGGAGCACTTGTTAATCATTTCTTCAAGTGTTGGAAACTCTTTTCACAATCCAATGTCCACTAAAAATTCACAACCTTCTTTTGAAACCAAGTGATTGGGTGTGAAATCTTTGAGAATCCTTCAATAAATCCCTTATAGTAACTTTCAACACCCATGAATGATTTGAATTATGTCACATTCTTTGGCATTGACCATCCTCTAATGGCTTCTATCTTCTCAGGATCCTCTGTTATCCCTTTCTCTGAAATGATATGCCCCAAATAATGAACTTGTTTCATATAAAATGAGCACTTGCTCAATTTGGCATACAACTGATGCTCTCTTAATACTTGTAATACCATCCTCAAGTGTTTTTCATGATCTTCCTCTGACTCAGAATATATAAGAATTTCATCTAAAAATACAATGTCAAACTTATCTAAGTATTCTCTGAAAATACCATTCATTAAACACATGAAGACAACGGGTGCATTAGATAATCCAAAGGGAGCCACTGTGAACTCATAATGACCATACCTTTTTCTGAAAGAAGTCTTGCCGATGTCTTCTTCTTTAATGCTTACTTGATGATAACCTGACCTAAGATCAATCTTGGAGAATTTTTCATCTTTCAAATGATCAAAGAGGTCATCGATCCTTGGCAAAGGATACTTATTCTTCACAGTTACCTTGTTCATTTGTCTAAATTCAATGCAAAGTCTCAATGTTCCATCCTTTTTCCTTATAAATAAAAATGGGGCACCCCAAGGTGACATACTTGGGTGTATATACCCCTTCTTCAGGAGCTCTTCAAGTTGCATTTGCAACTCCTTCAATTCTGGTGTACTCATCCTGTATGGAGTCTTGGATATTGGAGCTGCTCCAGGTATCAAATTTATGGAGAAATCAATGTCTCTTTTAGGGGGTAATCTTTGTATTTCCTTAAACACATCTTCAAATTATTTTAGGACTACATAATCTTCAATATTTGACACCTTATCTTTAGGTGTCTTTTCCATATGAGCTGAAAATATTTGACACCCTTTTCTGTAACATTTCTTCAGCTGCAATGTTGAAATTTCTCTGATGGTTACTACCCCGAGAATTCCCTACACTGTCCTTAGGTTCCCTTCCTCATCCAAGCAAGTAAATTCCTTATTATGATAGTCTATGATAGCATGATGTTGATCCAACTAATCCATCCCAATTAGACAATCATAGGAACCTAAAGGCAATATGTTAAAATATTTCCTAGTGTTCAGTCCATTCATATCCATAGGACATGACTTGACCATCTCATTAACTTTTCTTTTGGCTTCGGTAGCCAGCTCCACCGACCAATATTTTACATGCTTTCTTCTTGGAAAATGAAAACTTTCCACCATCTTAGGATCTATATAACTATGACAAGCTTCTGAATCAATTAAAATAACAATGGTTTGGTTCTTGATCATACCTTCCACTTCAATCATATGTGGTTGATACTCTTCTTGTTTTTTGTCTAGGGATTCATAGATCCTTGGTACGTTTCTGCCCATGTCCTCCACTGTTTCAGCTTGTTGTACATTGTGAACAGTCCTCACTTTTTCACCTCTATGAGGATAAACTATAAACATATGATCTCCTTTAAAACCCCAACATTGAATAGGTGGATGCATTGGCCTTTGACATTGGCATTGGCATTTTTGGGTTCTCTAGAAGTTGGTTGTCCCTGAGGATTATTTCTAAAGAATGGTGGCTTAGTCCCCTTCTTCCTCTAATCCATCTTGAATTTTGTTTTGTCTTCCAAAACTTTTTGGAAAGTTTGCCTTGATTTTTTTTTTTCCTTATGGTATCCTCCAATGTCTTGGGATCATCATATTGTATTTTGTCACTGATGAATGATATAAATCCTCTCAAATAACTTTGAATCTTAATGGTCTTGTCCTTGATTAAAGAAATATACTTCAGCAGTTCTAAAAACCTTCTTTCATATTCATCTATGGTCATACTCCCAAGCTTGAGTTTAAAGAACTCTTTCATTTTATTGTGATAGTATCTCTTAGTCAAGTATTTATTTTCAAAATACTTCTTTATTTCCCTCCAAGTAACACTTTTCTCTTTAATGTGTTGCACCTGCACAAGTTGATCCCACCACATGGATTCCTTTCCCTTGAGTTTATAGATGGAAATTATTCCTTCTGAATGAGATGAATAATTATGCAATTTAAAATACTTTCTCATGCCCAACATCCATGTCTCTGCATCTTCATCCTTCTTGTGCTCACCATCAAATGTAGGAGGTTTGATTTTGTTCATTTCTCCTCGTAGTTCATCTACCCCAGACCTAATATTCTTTCTGACAGGGGATGGGCTTGATTTGTTGTGTGCTCTCTTAATGGAATTCCTCAGGGAGTGATGGTGATGTCTATTAACACTTATTTCTCTTCTTTTCTCATCTGGAGACCTATGACTTCCTGATTTGCTTGATCCACTCTCCTTATCCAATTTATTTTCTATTCGGTTCAATATCTGCATTAACTTCATGTTGAAGTCCTCCTGCTGCTCCTTGGATTTGGTAATCCTTTCATTATCAGCTTTATGGCTTTCGACATCCTTCTGCAAATTTTTAATGGTCTCTGCCATATTCATGTTTTCATCCCTTCTTTCTCCATGTCCATTGGAGTTTGTTCCTTCAATGCCCATATGGACATCCATCCCTCTAATCTGATCTTCCTGTATATAATCCCCCTGTGCATATTTGATTCCTCTGCACTTTGTTTTGATATTGATCTGATCTAGTTGTTGTTAACTCTGCAAAATGTGCAGCCAATAGAACATTGTTAGGCTAACAGACTCATCAATTTCATGAAAAATATGAACCATTCTGGTTCAATACTATATCATAATTATTTCTTCTRATTTCCTAAAAAATTTATTACCCAGATCAATTTTATGGGTGAATAATTATATTCTACTTTCCAATACCTTTCCAACGCCTTCATCCATGCTCAGTTCTGAGTCTTGAGAAGAAAGTTATAGTTATTTAAAAATTCTCCATTAATAGTTTTTTGTTCACTCTACAACTTGTTGTAATTCCGTGTTGTAATTATGAACTTTTTCACCTAGTCCATTGGAGTTTTCGTAGGAGATCATATGGGTTTCTTCATATACATATTCTAGACAGTCTGTCCAATTTTCACCTTTTTCTGGGTTTTGGGATGCTAGTTACAACCTGCTGAAGTTCTAGGCCAATTCGTATTTTTGGTCTTGAATGCCACAGGTACCCTCTTTTCCATATTAAATTTTTTTAACATGGCCAGAATTTTAATTCATCTTTATGATTTTCTTCTATGGTTCAATATCTTTCCATATACTGCTCATGTGCCTCAATCTAATTCCAGAGAAGAAAGTTATGGCCCTTCGAAGTTAGTTGGGTCTCAAAATTTACTCTCCATTGTTTGTGTTATAACTTCCTCATAAAATCTTTGTTTGACGAACGGTTTACACCATTAGAAATCTCTCTCTAAGATATTTCATTTGGGCTGCATAAACAAGATAGAATTTGAATTTGGGGTTTTTGAGTAGCTAAAAACGTTGTTTAGGGCCTCAAAAATGCACTGCAAAAAGATGACCTTCGAACAGTATAAAATGTCACAAAAATTCACAGATTTTATGTTGTTGTAGACCATCCAAATGACTTCATGCACAAAAATTTGAACCTGTACACCCATATTTGGCATGTTCAACAACACCATAAGGTAGTGCATGCTCCATGCACCTATAACCAATGTGGATCACTTCTTTGTTGTGCCACTAACTTTTGTGCACTAGTTTTGTGTCGTGTGCCAATATCCACCACGTACAATTTTGGTTCATGCACTAATACCTGTTGTGCATAATTTTTGTGTCACGCTCTAATATTTTGCGTGCATTTTACTCTACGTGTTGCACCATGCCAAATTTTAGTATGCCCCCACCGCACACCAGTACTCCGCGCTCACCATTAACTAAATTGTTGCACGACAACACATAGCCACATTGGGTGTGCACCAACAAAATTCATCTACACTCTATCAATACTGTGCACACCACGCATGCCATTATTATGCGTGTGTACACCGTATGCGCCAATACTATCCATGCGCCATGCAATGCACACTGCGTAATGATAAATTTAGTGTGCACACCGGTGTGCCCAAAATTTTCCGCGCCTTACCACTCTACATCGCACAGCGCCAAAGTTAAGTGAGCACACCCGTGCGCCAATATTTTTCACGCATTACCACTCTGCACTGTGTAGTGCCAAATTTTAAGTGTGCACACCCACGCTCCAATATTTTCCGTATAATGCCACTTTACACTGTGCAGTGCCAAATTTTAGCGAGTGCACCCATACACTAATATTTTTCTGCGCAATGCCACTCTGCACCACGCGGTGAAAAATTTTAGCACGCACACCCGCACGCCAATATTTTCCACATACCACTATCTTTTCACTGTGCATCATGCACTTTTAGTGTGCACACTGGCACACATTCATTTTTACGTGCATCAATTCCATGTGAATTTCGTTGCAGAAATTGGGGCTTTTGTCAAAACATTTCCCAATTTTCACCATAGACATTCTGCAACCATGAAATTTGTTCAATTTCACATTGATAACAACAATTCAATATCTGCAACAGCAAATCATTGTTGGTTGACATTTATGGAATGAATTTTTCCCAAACTCAATTCACGAATTGAGAATTTTAATCAACTAATCTTGCTCCATCTATCATGTCTTCTCTGTAACTTCAAATTCGATCAATTCTAGGTGTGAATTTGCTAGAACGGATATTAAATTAAGAATATCTCACTACTTAGCAAAATTTCTCAATTTTCCTATGAATTTAACAACAGAAATTGGGGATTTTTCCTAATTCCCCGCAATTGCTTCTAATTTTACCATGGATGCTCTGTAACTTGAAATTTGGCCACTTCCAAATCAATTCTCTGTGAAATTTCACTTCAACTCAACTTTCTTGGCCCATCCAGGCTCAATGTTGAAAACTAGAGCTCTGATACCATATTGTAACATCCCCAGTGCCCAATTGGGCTATGCCACATAAACATTTTCGAACTGTATGCAAATTAAAACATATACACATAGAAACTCTTGCATAACTTTATATATATAAGTTAAAAAAGAAAAATACATTTTTTAACTACACAGATTCAGACGGAAATAACATTAAACATATACATGCACCACAGACAGGAAATACCCATAAATATAAACACAAGTATAAACCACACACAGGAAACACCCATAAAAATAAACACATAAATAATAATGCAGCATATAAATTAACACACAATTGACACTTATCTTGGTAAGAATATCACCAACTGCGTGAAGACCTTCCATGAGCCTCCCATCTGTATACCACGTTGCTCATCACTCTCAATAGTGGGTCAACCCCTAGCTAGGAATAAACTCCACCTGGTTAAAGGGATTCCTAACCAGGCTGATGTATCTCAAACAAAAGGAAAGACTCTGTCACAAGTTCCAACTCAAACTAACAGCCTACAATCCCTCATTCCTCACATGCATGTCCCACCCCAAGAAGTGTGCCCCTACTCTGCTCAACAATACCTCAGTTTCCCCCCTTCCCCTCAAGGGATTCAGCAATAGGTCGGAGAGGAAGTTGCAGAGCCCTGTAGCTATAGTTTAGTAGCTTCGAGAATCAATTCCCAACAATTGTCTCACCTAGAGAGAATTTTATCATGGGCCTGACAACCCACCTCTTCATTCTCCCACAAGCCTGACAACCCACTTCTTGAGTCTCCCACGGGCCTGAAAACCCACTTCTTCAGTCTCCCACAGGCCTGACAACCCGCTTCTTCAGTCCAGCTCCCAAGCTAACTAGGTACAGGTACGAGTAGTGGTACGGGTACTGGTACGATGAAAATCTCTCTATGGATAGGGTAAACCACAATAGAAGGAAATGACTGCAGAAATCAACTCTATTCTCAAGTATGTTATGTAAACAAATATTCTATCAAGAGAAGATAATAGGCCTACCTTGTCGAGACGTTCGATGAAGTCCATCGTTGAACACTTGATCCAAAGCGATATACTAGCAACTAGTCCTCAACAACCAAGAAAAGCAAGAATATGGTGATAATATATTATGTTAGCACATTCAATAGAATAATACATTAATAAACATGACAAATGCACCCATGGAATAACAATTTAAATATTTACAAGATATCAATTGGATGGAAAAAGAGTATTTCTATTAATATATGATCAGCAGAAGTGAAAATGTTACAAACTTCTGTGTCGGCATGTTTCGGAACTGAGAAACTAAGTTCCTTCCAGCTAGGCCTCCACCAAAGGCAAGCTCATATAAGAGAGACAATGAAGTTCTCAATCAAATAAGGGAAGATCTTGGGGGTTGAACACTGTGTTCAAACTTAAAGGACAAAGGAATGCAGACTCTATATGAAGTAAATAATTTCTCCAGACTAACTTTGCTCTCAAAGTTGAATTCGTTCTCCTCTTTTCCATAGCTCAGAATTGGCCCATTTATAGCCTTCAAATGGAACTGAAGGGTCGAGTTAGAATGTTTCCAGTATATGGAAGGCCAAGGATCATAGATCTCCTATMGTGACATGGAACCCCGACACTGATTTTCATTTTTGGGCACAAATCCTGATGTACGTGGGTTGTAGTGGTGCAGCCTGCGTATACGCATATTGTATAGTAGGCAAGGTGTGTACATGTGGAAAAATATRTATTTTTAGATCTGGGATTTACAAACAGGGATGATAAGTCTGCATARGGGAATGGAAAAATGCCTTATGTGCAATATTGCATAGGGTGAGGAAAATATTTCTATAATAGATGCCYCCAAATGTGTGAGGTCAGAGGAGTATATGCGATGGCCGAAATACATTATAAACAACCCAGAAGTGAAGTGATGGGGGACCAAGTGGAAGAACTAGTTTCTCATTACATTCTGCACTGACTTTGTATACATGGCTGCCAATTTGAATTACACTGCAGATCCATGTGAAAATATACCAAAAAATTGTTTGTGGCCATGAATAGGAAAATACAAATGCGGTTACATGCCAAAGGTTGTCACAGTCATGAACAAGGCCCAGTAGAACCAGTCTCAAAATCAATCTGAAGATATCTGTTATACAATGGACTACAATTTGATCTCCCATGATCACTGAAGTCATATAGGTATTTTTCCAATGAAAAGGAAGCAACAACTCAGGAAAGTTGCGGCCACATATTGATGTCTTCAAGCCTTCTACATAATCTGTCGGGGGTGTAAGTCTACATCATGTGAATAAAGGAGTTGAGGTCGAACACAATGAGACATTGTTTGATTACCGTTCATTGAGTTATATCGTTACAAAATGAGAAACAACCTACCGATAATGAAAGTAGGTATCAAGGCACCAAGTACATTCTTACAAGTGTGAATAAAGGAGTTGGTGTTGAACACTTGAAGAATCCATCGATCAGGAGACATTGATGTATTCCCAACTGTTGATGGTGAGAGAACCTGCCACTAATGACTCCAAGTATCAAGGTACTCATAAGACTCTAGGTCCCATTTCCATAATAGATGAGATGAAGTCAATGGAAGGAGACCCAATGAAAGCAGAGCATTAAGGAATCTGTCATCATTCAGCACGAGGTACAAAGCAGGAGCTTCATGATTTGGAGGAAATCAGACAAAGAACATGTTCACGAACCAACAACCATGTGCATATTTCGTGTGTGCCAAGTGCAAGAGGTACATGAAAAAGACCCTCTGAATAGAAGCCAATGAGGAAAACTGTTGGCAAAGGCGAGGAAACCACCAATAAGGCTAATGGAATCCAAAACACTACACGAATCCCAATGTGTGAATATATGTCTTTCCTTTGAACATAAGGGAAACCACCCAATCAATGACCAATTATGGAATGTCGACTGTTGGGTTCAAGGTTACCTACCAATGATGAAAGTAGGACCAGGGTGCATGATAGGACTACAATATCATGTGACTCTAAGACAAACTGAGGGTATGGACAATATGAAAAGTCAATATTTTTGAGAAATGGCCGACATGGGTTGATATACTTCCTCTGAATGAGAGAAAGAGACATATGGAAGACTCCAACAACATAGACTGAATGGTGAAACCATGAGATGCAGGAGGCATATATAAAATTCTCTATACAGACTGGAAGAGTAACCAGTCGGTAGAGAAGACTTTGTAACGAGCTCAGCTTCCTAAGGCCATGCTAAACCCAAAAGTATGATGAAAAATGGACTCAATAAATTTGTGTTTTGTTCAAAGGAAACACGACAGCTGCCAATATAATATAATACTCCCTTCCTGCCTGTCTTTTTTTGTTTTTTCATAGACAAATGAATGCTATGATACAGAGGACAAAACGAGTGTCGCAAGTAAGAAAAACTAGTTCCAGCAGTGGAACATACCTATGCTCAATGTAAGGAGATACATGTGGGATATGGACACTTGGGGGAATGTTCCCTCCTGCGTATAGGGTGTCAAATTGTGAAGGATATAAACAAGGCTCTGCTTGGTTGAGGATGCAAAAACTGTTGAGGAAAATGGTTTATAACGCAAAGAGAGAAATTACTATAGGCTCAATACTGCAAGCAAGGGCATGAGATGCAATTACAAATTAACGCCAAAAAATGTCCTTTTTCATGAAATTTAGTCTACTTGGTGTGAAAAATGGATAAACCTGTGCCAAATAGACATCCTTTAAAATCCAATTTACGAGTGTGAAAGAGACAAGTTCACTTGGAAATCTTTTCTCTTTTTGAAAATGAGTTACAAAATAGATTAACTAAGACTCACGACCTTTCAAGTCCAAATTAATGAGTGTGAAAGTGACAAATCACTCGATAATCTTTTCTCTTTTTAGACGAGTCGGAGAAGAGATTAACTCGGACTTGCTAAGAGGTTTCTAGGCAACATGTCATGGGGGAGGCCAAGGCTCCCATGCTGGACTTCTGTGGAATGTCAGTATCTTACGAATAGTCGACATAAGCTTGGGAAAACCCAAAGATCTCCAAGTCGAGGATGATAAATATCTAGCGAAGGTTATCGTCTCCATGATATATCGGATAATGTCTCTTAACGAAAAAGACATAGGTGGGGGCATTGAATACCCTACAAGGCCATCCCAATCGAAAGGAACTTCCTTAGTACTTGGAGGGAGAGTACTCGAGGAGAGAAAAACTCTCTCATGTTCATAAGGAACGTTATCAGGGATGTTGACAACATGATTGAAGGATGCATCACCCTACAGAAGGAAAGTTGGATTGACCATAGATTGAACTAGTACAACCACTTCTTCAATTCTAGGTTGAAGAGGATGCGGGAAAACAGGGATAGGGGACATATCACCCTCAACAATGGGTGTATGTTCAGGAGAATATTGCAGTGGCATGATAGTCATGTCGATCAAAGGAGAAACAAGGTGTGGGGAAACCACAGACACCTCAGAATATGAAGGGCCCTTAGGTGATCCCCATGGTTCTAGTATCCCAGCAGTAGTTGAACACAAACAATTAAGGTGATATCCTTTGCAAGTCTTGCAAAGAAATTTAGTCTTATGTCTAATATGTCTAAGCTTATCGATGCCCCCAACGTCATTCCCAACTACTAGGGACATGCTCTCAATGTGACTGGTAGAGTTGAGAGAGTCATCTCCTACATGATATGCATAGGTTGGAGATGTGGCATTGATATGACTCATGGCGACTAGAGTGATGCCCCCAGCATGACTAGCAGTAGTTGGGTGTGGGTCGTCAACATGACTTGAAGAGGTTATTGACCCATCTCCAACATGACTATCAGAGGTTGGTGATGGAGCTCTAGTATGATTGGAAGCGACTAGACTAGAGGTGAGTTGTGGCATTTGATACCAAGGTCCAGGGAAATATTGGCTTTGAAACATTGCAGGCTAGGAAGGGTCTTGGTTTACCCTTTATCCTTGTCTGGAAAGGTAGTATCCTCCACCTAACTGATCCAAAGAGGTATGTATGGGAATCTTCACTGATTTCTATGAAGAGATGGAAGTATGGTAAGGATTATTCAAGTGAGGATATATATTGTCCCCTTGTGAATGGGGTTCCGTAATAAGGGTAGCCCGGACTGTAAAACTGATTCTCCCTTAATGAAACACCCAGGGATATACGAGGACCCTCCATGGGAAAAGTTTTCAAAGGAACAGGCATGGTGAACGAAGGATACATGGATGGGGTGTAATAAGTAGAATAAGCACCCATTTTACCATTGGCTCCTAAAATGGCATAGCTAGGATTGGATCCATAAGAGGGGGGGTTCCAACCTCCCATAGTGAGAGTTGGTTGAGGGACATGACTCATGTCAAATGAATATGTAGGCAGCGGGGCCATGGTGTCCCTAAATCAAATGCTAGGATTCATACAATTGGGCCAGGGAGAGGATGGAAAAGTTGAAGGCACATTCGACATATCAACAGGAAAATGACTAGAGACCCCGGGCTTGGACTGAGTGTCATAGTTCTACATACCATTATAAAAAATGGATGGATTTTCCCCCATGAAATGAGTGAACATCATGGGGGGGGTAGCATTAAATGAGGGAGCCAAAGGAAATCCACTATCCATGATAATGAAAACTCAGTAAAAACTCCTAAGGCCAACTAGTAATCAAAGAACACACCAAAAATCAAATGGCCAACATGCACACAAACAGGGTAAAGTGGTTGAAAGTGGCCTCCCTCCCTAAAGAAGGTATGTCTCTCCTAAGAGGGGTCTGAGACTCCTTGCTAAATATCGGAGGTAACAAAATCAGTTATAAGGGCCCTTATGGGATTAACAACTAGTCGGTCAAATCCCCCCAGAGAGGTAATCCTCCAGAAAGGTTGTGTGTTGTCTGGCCCTTATCTAACCTAGGGTACCTGCAGAATAACCCCTGCAAGTAACCTATGTGGCACCTATGTCAAGAAAATAAGAAACCAATGTATAATCGATGCATAGGCGAGCAGTTGTAAGTCATGTCCACTGTATGGGAAAGGTAGCAAAGCCCAAAATGTTGAAAGCACCACCTCTCATAGAGGTAAGGGAAATAACAAGATCCCCAGATACGAATAGATCCCCAGAAATATATCTGACGCTAAGAAGGTATCAGGGGGATATCCCTTCAACCAACCTCCCGTGGCATTGTGATTAAATCTGGTGTGAGCGAAGCCTCCTAATATTACCAATTATACAATGGATTTCTCCACTCCCTTTGTTAGACACATATGTTGATTTGATTTCCTTGGAGAATTTTACTCACAAAATCCTATTCCAAGCCACTAAATACTAATCTAATTTGTGCACCCTAGAAAATAAAATCATGACGAATCAATTTTAAATTATAGCTTTAATTTTAGTGGTCATGCTTACTCAAAAAGGTATGGTAGTGAAACTCATGATGTTATGACTCAACAAGAGAAGTAAATATGAATATAATGCAAAGTTCTAACTTTGATTTTCAATGAATGATATGCTTCTTAAAACAAATGCAATTTTCAATTTCAACACTGCAATTCTGAAGTAAAAATGCAATCTTTCTTTACATGCGCTAAGCTAATGAAAAAGACTCAAAATATCAAAATTCCAAACAATGCAAAATGCCTAATATTTTTGTATTTTCAATAGAATAAAAATGAAAATGCATGCACTGAACAACAACTTGATATATATAAATCTATTGTGTATAGAAAGAGATAACTCAAGTAGGATACCAAGCAGCAATACACCCATCCTAATGTACAAGGACAATCAAAATGAAAATATGATGAGAAAGAACCTACCCATAAATTCAACCAAAGATAGGTTTCCTGTCATCCCACTGACACTTAACAGTCACTGCAGAGACCTAAGAAGACTTAGCAAGAATCAAATCCCACCCAAAAACTACCCAACCAAGAAAACAATAAAAGAAGGCTGATGTACACGACTATTCAAGGAAATAGAGTGTATGTACGCAACTTGCAGAGGGACAACCTGCGTATATTCATGATTGGCAAGCCAAAAACTGTGTATATGTTTCAAAAAAAAAGCCAGGTAAGGGAGAAGGATGAAAAAATCAGACCCAGAGTGAACAAAGGTTGTAAGTAATGATATGGAAAGAAACGCAACAGGAACGAGAGCAATCTAAGGAGAAAAGTACTCCAAACCCTAAGAAATAAGAGTCAATCCCCAGTATGGTCGCCAATATTGTTACAAGGAAAATATATCTATGGATAGGGTAAACCACAACAGATGGAAATGACTACAGAAATAAACTCTATTCTCAAGTATTCTATGTAAACAAATACGCTAGCAAGATAAGATAGCATGCCTACCTCGTCCAGACGTTCAATGAAGTCTATTGTTGAACACTTGATCCAAAGCAATATACATGCAACTAGTCCTCAACAACAAAGCAAATAAAGCATATGGTGATAATATATGATGTTAGAGCATTTAATAGCATAATCCATTAATAAACATGACAAATACGCCCATGGAATAAGAATTCAAATATTTGCAAGATATCAATTGGACGAGAAAAAAGTATTTCTATTAATATATTACCAGCAAAAGTGAAAATGTTACAGACTTCCGTGTCGGCACGGTTCAGAACTGAGAAACTAAGTTCCTTTTAGCTGGGCCTCCACCACTTCAATCCTCCACTAAAGGCAAGCTCATAGAAGAGAGACAATGAAGTTCTCAATCAAATAAGGGAGGAGCTTGGGAGCTGAACACTGTGTTCAGACTTAAAGGACAAAAGGATGCAGACTCAATATGAAGTAAATAATTTCTCTAGAGTAACTTTTCTCTCAAAGTTGAATTCTTTCTCCTATTTTCCATAGCTCGGAATTGGCCCATTTATAGCCTTCAAATGGAACTAAAGGTCCAATTCGGAATGTTTCCAATATATGGAAGGCCAAGGATCATAGATCTCCTGTCGTGACATGGAAACTTGACACTAATTTTCATTTTTGGGCACAAATCCTGATGTACGCAGGCTATAGTGGTGCAACCTGTGTGTGTTGTATAGTAGGAAAGGTGTGTACATGTGGAAAAATATGTATTTTTATCTCTGGGATTTACAAACAAAGATTATAAGTCTGCATAGGGGAATGGAAAAAGGCCTTTTGTGCAATATTTCATAGGGTGAGGTAAATCTTACTATAAAAGTATGGGTACAGGTACAGGTACTGTTATCACCCCATAAATTATGGGAATCAACTTATGACTTGGATATTATGGATATTATCTGTATCTAGTGTTTTTATTGGAAAATTGATTTTCATTTTGCAAAAAGAAAGAAAAGAGGGCAAAAAGAATTGAAACAAAGCCC